>JAPYZJ010007901.1:0-14163 GCA_030522765.1 Ophioninae sp. B BG-2022a
AAAAAAAAAAAAAAAAAAGTTCAAAGGGTATTCGCCGAGAGGGATGACGTTGGAGGCCCCAAAAGGAGGAGACAGTTAAGCAGTGTCAGCTCCGCTTTCGACGTCGAGCACTCGCGAACTCCACCAAGTACTCGTCTCTCTCTCTCTCTCTCTCTCTGTATTATTTCTACTATGATTATTATTATGATTTTTATTATTATTATCATTATTATTATTGTTATTTTTTATTATTATCACCGCTATTCTGGCTATTCTGGTTATTATTTTTATCATAATTTTATTGTTATTATTTTTTGTCATTATAATTATAATTATTTTCTTCGTGTATATTAATTTTATAAGATTTTATTTACATTGATAAGATTTTATAAGATTTTATTATTATTTTTATTTTTTATTATTATCACCGCTATTCTGGCTATTCTGGTTATTATTTTTATCATCATTTTATTGTTATTATTTTTTGTCATTATAATTGTAATTATTTTCTTCGTGTATATTAATTTTATAAGATTTTATTTATATTGATAAGATTTTATAAGATTTTATTATTATTGTTATTTTTTATTATTATCACCGCTATTCTGGCTATTATTTTTATTATCATTTTATTGTTATTATTTTTTGTCATTATAATTATTATTATTTTCTTCGTGTATATTAATTTTAAGTTATGTTTAAGTTTCTACGTTATACTTTGTTACTTCTTTTTTTCCCGAAAGTCTAAAACTGGGGCATAATAAATTATATCATCGTCATCATCATCTCTGTCTCTCTCTTCTTCCAACCATCCCATTAAGGTTATTTCTAAAACTGATTTGTTTTCATTTCGTCGCGACTACGTATGCGCCAGAGGAAATCATTATTTCCTTTAAATTTCAATGTTTTCGTAAATATTCGACTAGCGACCGTTATGCGAGCTTTTGCCGGTTTAGTTTTGACTTTCGAATCCAAACTGAACATTCTAGCGATTGAAGGTTACCGAAAAAATCGCCGGAAGCGTTGCGCGCTCGGTCACCGATCCTGGTATTGAAACTGGCGAATTTAAACGTGACCAAGGAAAATGGGTTTGAATGTGGGATGATATGGGAAAGATTGGATCGAATGTCGATGATCAATTGTACACTCACGTGTTTTGTGGGATTCTCGCAACTGCCACACGTCGCTACCGTGAACGTATTGATAGAGAGTCTTCTCGATGAGATCCTGGGGCTCGTAGCCTGTCAACTGCGACACGCTGGAACAACCGAAATTTTCTTTGTTAATTTTTGTCCCCTTTTTTTGTTCTGTCGTTTGAGCTTTTACGTTTTTTTGTTTTTTTTTTTACGTTTCCATTGTTTTTTTTTTTTTTTATTCAGTTTTCTGAGGAAATCCAAATGAGGAATGGGGAACGTGAAAAGGGACGATGTTTGCCCTATGACACGGTATCTTTTTAACACATGGATCTTTCCCACTGGATATCGAGTCTCCGGTTCGGCGGATATTTGTTTACTGTCACGATGGAGGAAAAAAAACGAGACAGGGTGCAGGGTTGGAAAGGTGGGAGGGAGAGAGGTGGAGAAAAATTATAGTGGGTACTGACGGAGAAAGATCGGATTTGTTTGGGGTGATGATGATGATGATGATGATAATGGGACAAGAGAAAAAGACCGCGAAAAGACGATCATGATGGTTAAAAAACGATTGACGAAGCAATGATGATGATGATGATGATAATGATTATGCATCGATTTATTAAACTCCAGTAAACCAAGAAGCTAATGTGAACATTTAAAAACAACATTACGCTGATCGTATAAACAACTAATCTAAGCTATACCAATCAATAACTACAACAGTACTAATCAATAAATTATTCGAGATATAAAACAATATTCCCATTTTTTTAAATCACACAAATCATAAAATCAGCAAAACCTTGGAAAAAAGCAAAAAAAAAAAAACAAAAGTGCATAAAGCAACAGCTACTGCGGTCGATTTACAAAGGAAAATAGATAAGAGAGGTAGAGAAAGAGAGAAACGTCCTCGAAGGGTAACACGAAACGGAATTTAATGGCTACTCCACTTTCACGTCTCATGGTCTACTTCAACTACTCTCTTTGCTTCGCTTCCCCTCTCATTCAACTATTCTTTCCGTCTTCATCGTCGACCCTCCTCCCGCCAATCCCCTCCTCGCCACCGTAGTCCCCATTTCTCTCATTTTTCTCATATAAATTTAATTGTTATCGAAATATTGATGACGTAACCAGAAATTGGATAGATCGAATTTTCGTCGATCTCTAATTACCTTCCGTCGAGAAAGATGAGTTTGAGATCCAACGAGGCCCGAAACATGAACATATTGTGGTGAAGTTTTATTTCCGTGATGGCACTCGGGGGCAAGGAATGACCGACGGCTACCAATCCGATTGGCGTGTGCTGATTTTCGTACGCTGGGCCAATGTTGATCACTTTTAAATAACCCGAACAGTGTATCACCTTGAATCATAAAATACGAAGAAAATTCGTGTTTATACCTTCAATATTACTTTTCAATTCGATTGGTTACGTAAACAAAGAAAAAAATCGAAAAATATCGCTGATTTCCTGTGGAAAAAATTTCAAGGACGTTTGAAAGTCAACTGAAATTCACGTAAGACTCATTTTCGTCGTTTCCCCGTTTATTTATGACGCCACACGTCGGGGTTCGAGTTTTTCGAGATTCGTTGATTGTTTTTTTGTATGCACGCACGCGGAAGTGCATCAACCCGTGTTACTGGAGAGTCAATCGCGAAAGGGATGAAAAGAAAATAAAAGAAAAAAAAAATGAAACGAAGGGCGTTAACGAAGAAAATTACCAATTCGTGGCTGTAATTGAATAATCAATTGCGAGGAGGTGCAGGAAGCGAGAAAAATCCGGTATCCTCTCGAAGTACGTGAAACGATGTGTGGACACTTCGAGCGAAAAAAATATTCTCGCGGATACACGGGAGAATACCGATTTTTTCTCCTCGCGAGTCCCCCTCCACTGCGCCGAGCGTAGTGGGGGTAGCGCTCGACCAATCGCTCCGCCGCTAGCCCCGAAGTCAGCCGCGCGCCGCGTAGTGGGGGTACCGCTGTAATTGGAAAGTTGCGCGCTTCTATAATCGCGCTCGTACTGTATCGCACCACGGGGGCGTGGGAGCGAACGCGACGAGTGCGAAAATCTGTGAAGCAAATTTATCTTCAAGCACTTGCCACTCGTATGTACTAATATTGCGGGGTACCTGACGCTCCTGCGCAAAAACGAGTCGATGCAACGTGCATTCCGCACTCTTTCGGATCTCAAATTCCACTCGCGCGTGCATCGGACGTTTAATACGAAATTACTCGAAATCTCAAATTTTGTAATACGATTGTAAAATTGTTTTTTTTTTTTTATTCAATTGTAACATTTTTTCTTTAAATATGGTTGAAAATTTATTTTTATTTCTTTAAATATGGTTGAAATTTTTTTAAAAATTATGTAGATATGATCATAAAATTTAATTTAAAAAAATACGATTATAAAATTATATATTTAAAAATCCCCAAATTTTCGAAGTTTTCGCATTAAAAATTCATCCAAACATTTCATACTTTTTTTTTTGACGTATAAACTAAAATACGAATTTCAGATTTTTCAAAAAATCATAATTAATTCGTAATAAATACATATGATAATTAAATAAATAACAATACAGAAAATTGTTTCAAAATATTTGTTAGCAATTATTAAAATGAAAATCAATCATTCAAAAATAAAAAAATGATGTAATTATAATTAGAAAATTCTTTTAATTATTTTCAATGGACAGTAAATCATTAAAAAATCATTATATAAAATAAATTATTATTATTATTATTGTTATTGTTATTTCTATTGTTTGGTTTATTGAAATGATTTATTTTTCAATTCCGCCTCGAATGTTTTTACTTCGCATGAAAAATTCTGTTCTTTAATTGAATTGATCGTCATCCGGTGGCGGGAGACGAGACGTGTCCCTTATGTGTGCACACGACACGTTCGGGGTTTTTTTGAATAACGAAATGCGCGCGACACAAAGTGAGAGAATCAAGTGCATAAGGAAACTTCAAGAGGATCACTCTTTCGTGGGTGGAAGAAAAAAATGAAATTGCATATATGCAACGCGATAGACGAGCGGTGCATCGCCAAATTACCAATTCCGTTCTTTAGTAATTAAACCCTCGAGCAACGTCGTGAAAAAGAAGAAAAAAAATGAAGGGATTTGTTAGGCAAATAGGCCGTGTAGAGATTCAAGTGGAAAAAAGCGAGAGAGAGGGAAGCTGGGAGAATTGCATATGCAATCGCGATGCACTTTCAGGGAAATCCACAAAGGCGAGATATGATCATACGAAGCATGTGAAAATCTCGAAATATCCGTGAATTCATAACGAAAACTCAATTAACGTCCCGCCACATAAAAACGTTGCAATTTTCACTGCTTCTTTGTTTTTTTCGAATTTAGAATCCAACGAAATTTTATTTTAGATGCAACTGAAATGAAATCCCTGTCACAATTTTGGGCAAAAACGTTCACGATATAATTAGTGTTAATTATTGATTTATACAATCGACTATAAAAAAATAACAAAATTGAAGAAAAGACTTTTACCTACTGGTAATGATAAATATGGTAATAATAAATAAATATTCTGGTTATAATAAAGAAATAAAATTAATCTGCTAAAATAAATAAAACTGGTAATAATAAATGAATATTCAACTTGATAATAAAAACTAAGTTCCATAAAAAAATTATCATGAATTATAAAAAATTATTTTTTAATTTTTATTTTTTTCTCGTATTAATTCGATACATTTTTTTATTGTTATATTACGTTATCCGATAGTAATACTTGGGCGTAATGAACTCGATCATCATCATCATCATCATCCGTTCGACATGATTTTGAGGGGTGGGGTAAGAAACTCGAACTTCGAATGGCCAAAAGGCTCAAAATTCCAAATTTGAATATTCCGAAACTACAAATTTCGTAAATTTTTGGGTTTGTTTGGGTATGTTTAAAATCAAGGGCTTAAAATGCCAACCAACCCAAACCAACCCAAGCAAATTTGGTAAAGCTTTTTCTGGCATGACCTTTTCGAAATTTGTAGTTACGAAATATTTAAAATTCGGAATTTTGAGCTTTCTGGTCAATCGAAGTTCGTGTTTGCTACCTAACTCTGATTTCCATTTTTCGTTGTATTTATTTTATCAAATTTTTATTGTTATATTATGTTATCAGATAAGAATATTTTTGCGTAATAAACTCTATCATCATCATCATCATCATCATCATCATCATCATCGTCATCATCAATTCGACATGGATCTCAGTGTCTGAAAGAACCTATTTGGGTTTGTTTGGGTTTGTTTGGGTCTCGCGATCTTTTATTCCCAGCGATCTCTTTGCCACCTCAATGGCCGTTTATTTTGCCAAAGATTTTCAACGACTTATTGACGTTTGCGGCGCGGGACAACTGTGGACGACTTTGTATAGTCGTCCGGCGTACACAAAGAGTCGCCCGGTATACAAGGGTGCAGCCTTTTAAAGGTTGCGGTTGGGCCATCGTGCTCCGCTTGATCCGTCACAAAACCGAGAAACCCAATTGGGGAGAAAATCCTCATTGTCCCTAATAGGACTCAATTTGTCGGCCACAAGTGCACTCATCGAATTACATCGGGCGTGACCCTTCCTAACCTCTCGAAACCATCATCCAAATTTTTCTTCAATTTTCCGAGCTTATTTCGATCTTGAAAAAAAAATATTAAGCTAGGCTTACTTTTTTTTATATTTGCAACTTATGTATTTTGGTTGCTCATTTTTATAAAAATTATTCATTATTTTGTAACAATTAACAATCATTTTATAGTTTATTCAATTTACAACGAATTTTAGTCATTTTTTTGTACATATATTTTTTTTCAATTGTTTAATTTTATTTCTTTTAAATTTCAATCAATTTCACGCATCGATTTATTATCGATGTTAATTAATTTTACTCACTCAACCATTAATCGTTTTAATTAACAATTATACAGTTTTATAAACGAAAGATGAATAGTTCCTAGAAAATGTGCTGAAATTACACAAGCTCGATTTCCATAAAAACAATAATTCGTAATAAATGATTGTTAATGAATTAATCAATATCCGATAATTCATTTATTAACAGAGTAACAATTTATATATAAATTATTAACAGTAAATAATAAATTATTAATAATCAGAAAAATTCAATGAGAATAATTAGGCCAATTGAAATAATCAATTATGTTAACAATAATTCACAATAAATGATTATTAATTAAGTAATTAATATCCATTAATTTATTTATTAACCGAGGAACAATTTATATATAAATTATTAACAGTAAATAAAAAATTATTAATAATCTATTATAAATAATGAATAAGTTATTAACCAGAATAATTCAATGAGAATAATTAGGTCAATTAAAATTATCAATTATGTTAAAAAACAATGTTAAACAAAAAAAAAACATTTTTCTACAATCAAGAATTCGTCGTACAATTCGTTAGAAAAATAGATAAAATATTTTTGCACCGATTAAATTTATCGAATAAGCAATATATTTCATTGGACGTATTCTTTTGTACATCGAAAGACGCGGGAACCCTTAAATCTTAAAGGGGGTGTAAATTGATCCGACATCGTTTATATTGGCCGGACATATGTCCCTCGACGATGAAATCCCCACTGACGATCCCCCCCCCCCCCCCCTACCCTCGTCGTCACATCGTTTTCATCGAACCCTCCAGTTCTATTCACTGCATGGGAGAGCAAAGTACACACGAGAGCAACCCAAACGTACTTACACATGTTGAACAAATAATAGGAAAAACGTCCGGGGGCTTGCAGGTCTTTGCACCATTTTTGGAAATTATTGTCGTTTTCTCTCTCTCTCTCTCTCTCTCGATCTCTTGATTTACCCAATTTTCTCTCTTTCTCTCTCTTAATTTTCCCTTTTACTCTGACTCCCTCTGTTTGTCTTGGAAAAACGTGTCAAATTCCATATTTTCTAATAACGATAAATCTGGATTGGAGTCATTTGGATAAACGAGGATTTTCGTTTGTCATTGGGATCAGCTTGATTGGTTTCACGATTGGGCAGTGCACTGTGAACGTTTTTTGGGCAATGTGCATTTGTGGATTGTTGAACGAGGAATATTTCCATCGAGTCAATTCACGTCAATTAACCATATGTCCGAATGACGTTTCAATGATCTTTTTAATTAACAAAAATTAATTTACGATTTTTTTCGAAAATTTAAAAAGTAATTTATATTTAAAGATTTAAGAGGCGTTCAAAATTAGATATTTCGTATCACATCGATTCTCAACTTGTCCCAGTAACCTAAACCCTTAAATTCAACACCGAATTTTTCATCACACTCGAATTCTTGAAAAATGTTTTATCGCGATGATTTTATACTTTTCAAATTTCAAATCGAAATATTAAAACGTGATTAATTAAAATTGATACATTAACTTATTAAAGCTTTTAACAATTTTTTTAATATATATTTATACTATTTATCAATAAACTATAATATTTTATAAATTCAAATAATTAATTTATTAAAACGTTTATTTAAGAATTATCTGAAAATTATATTAAATTAATATCAAAAATAAAAAATAAAAAAATGCTTACTATCATATTTATTATTTATTCATTAATAAAAAAATATGTTGACCAATTTTTTTTCTCGATTTTCAATAAAATTAATTTTTTATACACAATTTTATATATATATATGTATAAATAATCGTGTGAAAATTTTTGTTACTCGATGATTTTCGTTAAATTCGTGAAGGACAGTAATCGCGGCGCGTGACCCTTTCAATGCCTTGTCTACTTTATATTAGTCACTCGACCACCCTCTCATCTCCCTATTTAACGTTTCGATGCGTTTTTTTTTTTTTTTTTTTTTTTTTTTTTTTTTTTTTTTTTTTTTTTTTTTTTTTTTTTTTTTTTCTTTTTTTTTTTTTTTTTTCTTTTGTACTGCAGTGTACCTTTTGTGTGCACCACTATTTTCTCCCCCTCCCATTTGTTCTCTCTTTCTCTCTCTCTCGCTCTCTCAAGATTTGTTTGCCGAACGTATTGCACGCGCCGCGTTATTGAAGGCCAATAAACCCATAATCTGCTAACCGTGATTGGCGAGCGCTCCTGGGGTTGAAAATGCGAAGCGAAAAATCTCCGTTTAATCCCGAATGGAATTTGTCCGATGCGGTCTGTTTTTTTTTTTTTTCGTTTTTTTTCCTTCCACTTTTTTTTGCCATTGCACTTTCGGGACGCTCGGAGAGTTCAATGAACAATTAGATTAAATATTGAAAATATTTGTAGCAATTTTGAATGATATATTAATAATTAAAAATCATTATTTATGTATAAACACATTAATAATTTATTTGCGCGTATGTTCGAGTTATTATAATTTATTATTATTATTATTGATTATTAACGATAAACATTAAACTATAAATAAATGCGTTATGGACGAATATTGAAATAATATTTCGTAGTTGTAAAACTCATTCGGAAATAATTGGAAAATTTTATTGATAATTGATATTTGATTTTTCAATTTGAAAACAAAAAAAATCGTTTTTGTCATTTTTTTTTTGTTTCATTTTTATTTATTGTAAAAATAATAATGTGAAATGAAACAAGAGTGAAATTTCGTTTATTATGGAAATCTTTGAAGAAATTTTAAAAATAAAAAAATGTTTATTGATTATGAAAATAATTCAAAAAATGAGAAAAAAATATATTGGCGGTGATGGGTTTTTTAAAATTGTTTATTAAAGTTCAAGAACGTTTTTAAAATTTCATACCATCGCGTTATCATTCATTCATTTTATCATCCATTCATTCAAAAAATACATTTTCTTTTAGTGATAATAAAAATAACTTCAAAAATGAGAAAAAAATATTGGCAGTGATGAATATTTTTGGAATATTTGTTTATGTTTAAATACATTTATAAAATCATGAAATTTTATAAATAAAATTATGAAATTTTATAAAGAAAATTATGAAATTTTATAAAGAAAATTATGAAATTTTATAAAGAAAATTATGAAATTTTATAAATGTATTTAAACGTAAACAAATATTCCAAAAATATTCATAACTGCCAATATTTTTTTCTCATTTTTGAAGTTATTTTTACTATCAATAAAAAAAACCATTTTTTGATCGAATGAATGATAATGCGATGGTATGACATTTTAGAAACGTTCTTCAACCTTAATAAACAATAAAAAAAATTCATCTCCGCCAATATATTTTTTTCTCATTTTTTGAATTATTTTCATAATAAATAAATATTTTTTTATTTTTTAAATTTCTTCAAAGATTTCCATTTTTATTTGTTTTTTTTTTGTTTTTAAGTGTTTTGTTATAATTATTGAAAAAATAAGTATGTAGTGAAAACTGCTTACCTTCCATCCTGACGTAACGAGGCCAGCGTTACGTTTGGCCAGTACGCATTTCATTCTGATGCAAAAGGCACGCTCGAGTTCGATGTCACCGCGTGAATTCGGGGGTGGAAATGAAACACCAGTCGAGGGATGGGGTAAACTCAGCACGTTTCCCATCTCCTTGTGATCGCACTCGGGTATGTATTCGAATATACTGTTGCCCGTCAGCTCGACCTGCAGTTTCCAAAATATTTCGAAAATCGTTAGTCAACGAGCCGAATGAAAAACTTCGATAAGGGCGGAAGGAAAAATCGAGCTACGATAAGAACAAAAGTGAATGAGGGGATATCTCCGACCTGGGACAGTCCTAGGTGTACACTCGCTGTCTCGCTGATGTACATGATTTTTCCGTCCGGCGCCAGCACGAATACAAAACCGTCCAGGGTCTGAAATTAATGATTTTTTTTTTTCATTTTTTATCCTTTTTTACCATTTTTATTTTTCTACGACTCGAATTCTTTTTTTTTGGGAATGCCAATGGCCGCCAGGAATTTTGGATCATTGAAAAATTATCTCAAATTATTGTTTTTAAATTATCTTCAAATTACCTAAAATGTTTGTCCAAGAATTATTTTTTAATTATCTAAAATGATTATTTAAGAATTATTTAAAAATTGTCTACGATTATTATGATCAATCATTATCTGAAGAATATCGAAAAATGATCGAGAAATGATCGAAAAATGATCGAAAAAAGATCTAGAAGAGATCGAAAAATGATCTAGAAATGATAGAAAACTGATCTAAAAATGAACCAAAATTCCTATCCAAAATTATTGTCAAAAAATTATCTTAAATGATCCTCTGAAATTATCGATAACAAATTTCAAATAATAGAAAAAATTTGAAACTTATTGGAAGTTAATCAGCTGGAATGAATAATCAGGAAGAACTTACTTGGAGAAGATGAGAACCCAATTCTTTGATCGGTATCTCACGTGGATTTGGAGTCTGTGGCGCTCCCCACTCTTTTCCCAAACCTGGAAAAAAATAACGTTTCTTTATTTATTTCCATTCTAATAATTTTTTTTTGCGTCATTTTATAATTCCAATTAATTTTTTTTTTTTCGAAATGTAATTAAAATATTCTTTTCCATGTTATTTCCTTAACATTTTTTTTTCGTTTCGATTGTAGTTATTTTTATTTTATTTATTACATATTTTCATAAGTCGAGCAAGTTTCGAGGACACATGTTGTTAATATAAAGTGCAAGGGAGGGGGGGGGGGGGAGGAGGAAGGGTCTGCTCATACGCACTCTCGAGAGGATCCAAGCGCCCAAGTTTCGTGCGATTCGCCCTGAGACGTTTTCGTGACGTTGCATTAATTACGAACCCCCCTACCCCCTCCCCTCGCCCCATCGTCCCTCGTGATGCACTCGGAAATAACGTTGCATTATTTTTTCGTATACATTTTTTTTAACGCGATTCTTTCGGTCCCCGGTCGTTATTTATGAAGCTGAAAAAGAACCGCGATTAAAAAAGCCAAACTGCGTTTGCTCGTTCGCGTCGTGGGAGCAACAATTTTTTTTTTTAATTAATGTCCTAATAAACAATTAGGCGATATAAATAAAGTATAAATTAAATTAAATATAAATTTTAAAAAATATTAAGGAATGGAATAATCAATTATTAAAAAATTGATTTTTTTTATTATTAATCCTCGTAATTGATAAATCTTTCGACGCACGGAGAAAATCGGAATTTGAATAAATACAATTGAATAAACAAAAATAAAATAAATAAACTTCGTTGGTTTAATTTAATGAAATATTAAGTACAAAAAAGTAATTAAAAAAAAAAGAATTATTTAAAAACGTGAATAAACGAATTTTCTTCGTTCCACTCGTGAATAAAAAAATATATATCAAAGTATCATTACAAAAAGCAATTTTTTTTTAATTCTAAACTATCTTTTTTCGATAATTAATTTAAGAAAAAATAATATTGATTATTCATTCGAATATTGATCGAACCGAATATTGATTATTAATAATATTGGAATTGATAATAATAATTATTATAATGAAATTGATAATTTAATAATCATTATTTAATTCAATTATTATCATAATGAAATTGATAATAAAAATTAAATTTTTATTATCAATTTGCCGATTCGAAATATTGATCGAAGAATTAAAAAAACGAAATTTCGTTTTTGAAAATTACAAAAAATAATTCTTATCGATACGAGGAAAATATTCAAGAGAAATTGAATCGACGAAGACAGGATTCGTTCGTCGAATTTCGTTTGAATGAAACTCGCTTGCTCGGAGTTTCAAAATACGAGGAGCTTAAAGAGGCCGTAACATTAGCATCACAGTTGACAAAACGCTTTTTCGTCTGGACACCCGAGGCACGTGAGAAAGGATTTTAACGCAGCATATATACGGTGACTGTTCTATAAGTTGTCACGTATTCTGGGGCACGTTTTCGTCCTTGTCCGATTTCGTACGGGAGGCACGTCGTCCGAGACGTCTCAATGAAAAGCACGAGATATACTTTTCGCCCGATCGTTAAACGTCAATCAAATCCCAAAACTCTCGCTTCGTGTCGTTTCTTCCCTCGTCAATCGACTGAGAAGAAAAAACATGAGTACACGAATTTTACTACTTTTTTTCTTTTTTTGCCTTTATCAAAAATCGAAAAATATTTTTTTCGATCGAATCTGCGACAGGCTCAATCTTGATGGTACGTTCCTATTGGTGAATTTATTTTCTCGTTACCTCGGTGCAAACCAAGAATTCACGATTTTTTCGTTCGATAAGAGTAAATAAATTCAAACGAAAATTAATAATTCGATAAACAAATATATATGTATTTCTAATCTGGTAATAAATATAAGAATAATGTAAAAATGCGACACGATTCCAAAAGATGTCGAAAAATCGATACGAGAAACGTTCGGAAAAAAGATTTAAAAAAAGAATCCAAATTTCGAGTGGGGCTATTTAAAAGAAGAATAACAAAGAAAATCAAATGAAAAATACGATAAAAAAAATTAGAAAACTGGTATAATGATATACAAACAAAAAAAATGTTTGCACGTAAAAAAATGTTTAAAAAATAACAAAATAATCGAAAGAAAGATTATTAAAGTACAGAAATTACCATAAATTCAAAGAAAAAAAATCTATGCAAGCTCCATAAAATTACATTAAAGAAATCACTAAAAAAAATTCTAGAAATTGAAAAAAAGATTAAAAAATCAAATTCACGAATTACAAACTCCAAGAAAATCACAAAAAAAAAACATTTCGGAATTCTCAAAAAACCCGTTGGCATCAGCCAAAAAAAAAAAAAAAAAAAAAATTCTTCAAAACTGACAAAAAGCCCGATTCTTTTTTTTATCTACACTCAAGTAAAGTCCAGTCACATCCGGATCGTCCACGACGGGTCAATAATTTTTTGATTATCGATTTCTCGTACCTTTCGCGTAAGAAAAAAAAAAACAAAAACCCGTAAAAAAAAGAAAACAAAAGAAAAAAAAGGCGATGGCTCGTTTCCGTGGGTACGAGGGGATTGGAAAGGGCGAACGGGGTGGCATCGCGGGTTATACAGCGATTGAAATTCTAGAGGGATGCGGCCACTTGAAATTCAATTCGTCGTCGATGTCGAAGCTCTCTCTTTCTCTCTCGTGAAGAAGAGCCCAATAGAGGGAGGTCTATTGTAAACGTTCTTCCCTCATTTCTCTCTCTCTCTCTCTCTCCCGCGATCTATGTAACGAGCCCTTATGCTCCATGCTTACAAAGCAACCCTGGGGTGGGACCCTAACAATGCATTAAGTGCGCAATCACACCCATCTCATCCGATACTATTTGCCCTTTGCGCGCGTAAGTGTCCGCTCCACGCTGAATTAACGACGAGTACTTTGTGTATATATATATATATATATATATTGCAAACAAATATAACAAAAATATAACAAATATATAAATATATAAATATAATAAAATATAACAAATATAACAACGAATATAACAAAAACAAAAACAAAAACAGTGTTTTTATAACATCAACGCAATAATGAAGATTAATGATCATGATTTTTATAATAATAATAATTTCACGATTTTTATCGTTGTCAATTTTAGGTCGAATTATTTTTGTTTTTATTATTATTATTATTATTATTATTATTATACTACTACTATTTTAGTTATTATTTATGAGTGATACAGTGCAACCTCGATTTAAAAAATCGGAGGGGGACAAGAAAATATTCGTTATATCAAGTAATTCGTTGAATTGAGGTTTGTTCAAGGGGATTACGAATTTAAGGGGATTACGAAGAATTTGTTAAATCGAGGAAGTCGTTATATTGAGGTTCGTTATATTGAGGTTGCACTGTATTATTATTCAGTATTATCAATATTATTGTGCTTGTTCTTGTTGTTACAGTTCATATTAATTTCGATTTCCGGAAGGCTAAAGTTGCGAAATAAAGATAAAAAAAATTCTACAAAAAAATCGAAGCAAAAAGGGTTCAATTTTTTCGTTCTGTAAAAAAGTGTACAAAAAAGGTAAAATTTTTTACATTTTGTAAAAAATTGTTGTTTTTTACATTTTGTAAAAAATTGTTGTTTTTTACATTTTGTAAAAAATTGTTGTTTTTTACATTTTGTAAA
>JAPYZJ010007905.1:0-15158 GCA_030522765.1 Ophioninae sp. B BG-2022a
AAGTGACTAGAAAAAGTCTTGATTAGTGGTCTAGAAGTGACTAGAAGAAGACTGGATTTGGGGTCTAGAAGTGACTAGAACAATACTAGATCAGGGGTTTAGAAGTGACTAGAAAAAGACTGGATCTGGGGTTTAGAAGTGACTAGAAAAAGACTGGATCTGGGGTCTAGAAGTGACTAGAAAAAGACTGGATCTGGGGTCTAGAAGTGACTAGAAAAATACTGGATTAGTGGTACAGAAGTGATAAGAAAAAGACTGGATTAGAGGTCCAGAAGTAACTAGAGCAATTTTAAATCAAGGGTCCAGAAGTGAGTAGAAAAAGACTGGATTAGGGGGCTAGAAATGGCTAAAAAAATACTAGATCAGGGGTTTAGAAGTGACTAAAAAAATACTCGATCAGGGATTTAGATGTGATTAGAAAAAGACTGGATTTGGGGTCTAGAAGTGACTACACAAATACTGGATTAGTGGTCTAGAAGTGATAAGAAAAAAACTGGATTAGGGGTCTAGATGTAACTAGAGCAATACTAAATCAAGGGTCCAGAAGTGAGTAGAAAAAGACTGAATTAGGGGTCTAGAAATGACTAAAAAAATACTAGATCAGGGGTTTAGAACTGACTAGAAAAAGACTGGATTAGGGCTTTAGAAATTACTACAAAAATACTAGATCAGGATTCCAGAAGATACTAGAAAAATACTAGATCAGGGATTTAGAAGTGACTAGAAAAATACTCGATCAAAAGTTAAATAAATAAATATAATTCGAAAAAAAAAAGTAACTTCGTTCTTCTCACGCACCTACAGCACTACATGTTTTGTTGAATTTTGTTCGTTGACTCGAATCGTTTATTTAGTATTAAACATACATAAACGCGAGAGGAATGTCCGGTGGAAGGCACCTGCGCCGAAGTGTAGGAAAGCAGGCACTCGCGCAAGATACGTTCGAGGCGTGGCGAGATAGACTCTAACCGAGAAAGGAGGAAAGCGAATCACGACGCGTTGAAGTTTATATCTCGTTTCTCGCCTCGGTGCAAGAGATCATGGAATATCCACCACCATCGTCAAATCGACCGGACTTGCGCGTCGGGAACGTTGCCAATGAGAACAAGAGAAAGAGAGAGAGAGACGGGTCGATTGGAGGAAGAGAGAAAAATAGGCGTCGATAAAGAGGGAAACAGGGGTGAAAACCTCCAGGAGCAGCGCGTTGTAAAATTCTCCTTGGCAATTTACGTCACTTCGAGAAATCGTCGCAAGCGCGATCAAGGATCCAATTAATACGTTATATCTCATAAGGGTTCTCGTAGCATCCGGTTGTATTATTTTACGATCGTATTTATGCGTTACCAGTTATCTCTTATCTCTCTTTACCTTCAAATAGCTGTATAAATATTAGGTCTAGCAAAAAGTTCTTTCCGTTTCTATGAAAACCATTTTCCCTACCCAATGGGCACGAAATTTGTCGTGTAAGTTCAAGACGATGGCACCGAGGGCCACCAGCTCACGATTTTCGATAAAAATGGTTCATCCTTAAGAAATATCGACGAGAAAACCGAGAACACGCTTCCGTCCACTTCGAATTTTTGAAACCACTATTGTCTGAAACGGCTCAACCAATCTGTACGAAATTTGTTGTGTGTATTCAGGACGATGGCACCGAGGTCCCTCTGGTCCCCATTTTCAATAAAAACGTTTCATTTTTGAGAAATCGCGGTTTAAAACTTTTCGACTATATCTTTTGAATTCGTGTGTCACGTGGTAATGTTCGTCATGCCCTTAATAATAATAGTAATTGTATTATTTAATAAACACGCCTCCGTCCACTTCGAATTTTTGAAACCACTATTCTCTGAAACGGCTCAACCAATCTGCACGAAATTTGTTGTGTACATTCAGAACGATGGCACCGAGGTCCCTCTGGTCCCCATTTTCAATAAAAACGTTTCATTTTTGAGAAATCGCGGTTTTTAACTTTTCGACTCTCTCTTTCGCACTCGTGTGCCACGTGGTTATGTTCGTCATGCCCTTAATAATAATAGTAATTGTATTATTTAATAAACATTCATCAACGGAAAGAAAAAATTGTATTTTCTTTGGTTCCAAAAAACGAACCGAACTTCCCGGTCAACCCAAATAAACCCAAATAAACGTACATCGCTCCAAAATGTAACTTACATGAAAAATAGTATTAAAAAAATATTCAAATTAGCGTAAACGTCTTTTTGGAGTCTTTTGGAATTTTTTTTGAGTCTTTTGGAGTTTTTTTCGGAGTCTTTTGGAGTTTTTTTTTGAGTCTTTTGGAGTTTTTTTTGAGTCTTTTGGAGTTTTTTTTTGAGTCAACGCCGTTTACGCGATAAATATGGGGACCCTAGGCTAGTATAAGAGCGGAACTCAAAATCGAAGAAACACGCACACATTTGTATAAACACGTACGTATACGAACCAGTGTCCGAAAGGAACCAGTTTGGCTTAATGATCGGTCTTGGAAAACATCGAAGTTGAACCGAAAGGTTTCGCGCTCGGCACTGTACAGACGTACGAGGGCAAATACGGAAACGAGATTGAACCACCGCGATACATTAAACGTTACCACAAACACGTTTAAAGGTGTAGTGGGACACGTGTTTCCACATGTGAGAGTCGTCAATTCTCGACGCTTAAAACTATTTTCGTTTCTCGGATTTCACGTAGTTTCGACAAATTTCTTTGGGTCCCATTCCTCCACTTTTTTTTCCTGTCGTTCTCTCTCACCCCTCTTATTATTATTTTCGTAATCATTTTTGTGTTCCTCTTTCCATTTTTTTGTTCCTCTCGTTTATGTTACTAAATTTGAGGGGCTTCCATGACTTATCGTTATTGATTTTAATTGACACGATTCATTGGATTTTTTGTGCCCTAGTTTTTAATCATAGGGCAAAATTGATGTTCTTCTTATGATTGCTGAAGAATATAAAATATTACTTTCGAGTCTACCATTTTTTTTTACAAAGATATTTATAAATCAAATATTGTAAAATAAGCCCGAACAAAAAAATAAAGCTAACAACTAAAACTAAAAATAAAAACAAATTAAAAACAAAAACTAAAATTTCTAATCTCAGTTTTTTGAAAACTCAAAACTCAAACTAAAAAATCAAACGAAAAATTCAAATGTCTAATTTTAGTATTTTAAATACTCGAACCTCGAATTAAAAAATTTAATTAAAAATAAAAATATCTACTTTCAGCTTTTTAAAAACTAAAACTACCCGACACTTGACTAAAACTAAAACTAAACCCAAACAACAAAATAAAGCTAACAACTAAAACTAAAACCTGAAACTAAACACTAAAAACGAAAACTAAAATTTCTAATTGCGTTTTTTTTTAACTCAAAACTCAAACTAAAAAATGAAACTAAAAATTCAAATGTTTAATTTTAGTTTTTCAAATATTCGAAACTCAAACCAAAAAAACAACTAAAAATAAAAATATCTAATTTAAGCTTTTAAAAACAAAAAATAAAAACTACCCGACACTTGACTAAAACTAAACTTAACTAACTCGAACTAAACTGACTTCTATTTTGAATCTCTTAGCTTAAATAATAATTTACATTTTGCATACTATTGCGCACATAAATCAAGTAAGAAAAAAAGTTGTTTTTAAACGTATCTTGTGACGTACTGAAGAAGAAAAGAGAGAGAGAGAGAAAGACCGAAAAAAAATTACAAGAAAACCGGTGGTGTTCCCAATGTCGTGTCTCCTCTCGAATTACCGATCCAAATTTTAATACGTGTACCGTCGTGAGTATTTCAAATTGCTGGCTCACGTTTCACGTACTTTAATACGTGGCGTCAAGAGTTGCGGCGTTTCACATACTTATGCTCAGTACCTATAATGTGGCCTGTACATGCTACCGAACACTCGAAAAATTAGTTTCCCTCGACCACGAGCAGTCAAAGAGGCGTAAACCGAATTTTCTTGTACATTTGCACATTGGATCGTCCGCCTCACGAATTTTTGACTGCTGCGTGTATTATCGTATTTACGATACACACTTTTTTTTAAGCAGATGCAACTCGTCGTTTTCAGAAAATAAATTGGATTATTATATTCGAGGATACAGGAAACGTTAATAAAATTGGGTATATTTGTAAGATCGAAAATTCCTATTTCAATAGGAATAAATAATTATTTATTAATGTAATAGGAATCCTAATATAATTTAATGAAAAAAGTCTCAATTTAATAGTAATAATAATTTATTATGAATGAAGAATTATTGCATTTCATTAATATTATTGTATTAATTTTCTATTTTTTGATATTAAAAAAAAAACAGTAATTTTGAATTTTGAATTTAACAGTAACTCGTTATATTAAAAAAAAGATAAATTGAAAAACAAAATACTACGATTGAATTTCCTTTTATAACAAGCATTAAATATTAATTAAACAATATTGAAACATTAAATTGAAGTTTACGAATTTGAAATGATAAATTTCAAATAATGATGATTAAATAATGATAATTAATGATCATAATTAAATTTAAATTAAATCAAATCCAAATAAATAAATATAATTAAAAAAAATGAAATTAAAAAAATGATAATTAAATTAAATAATAATGAAAATGATAAATATTAAATAAAAATATTTTTTAAAATATTCATAATGAATAATAAATTGACGAAAACGCACATTCGGCTAGATAAACTAAAAAACAAATACAGGTAGCTTTACGACGTGTGTTTCGTTTTTTATATACGTGTGGGCGACCCAAACGAATTATAACAGTATAGGGAGTGTACACAGGGACTTCCTGTAATTTCAGACGGATCCTCCGATCATCGAAGTCCGTGTGTGTTTTTTTCCGTTCAGCTACCTGTTAACGTTTCTCTATTTTTTTTTTTTTACTATTCCCTTCTGTCATAGCCATTAAGCGTAGAATTTACCCGATAAAAAAAAAGGGCATCACACACGGACGTAATAGATTCGTTCGCGGTTGATCACGAGATCCCTCACCCGCTGTCTTTCGTACACGCGTCCGCTACAATAATAAAAAAAAAAAAAAAAAAAAAAAATCAAAATAATATATGTCTTAAGTAAGAAGAGTACCTCTAGTTCCAAGAGGGATTTTTATAAGAAAAGTTTTCTTCGTGTGTGGAAACGAGAGGACGTGCGTGTGCAACGAAGACTCGTCGGTTTTAGGTATTTTTCGATGGCCCAAAGACCCAACGGAAATTTCTGAGAATCGTATTTGAAACCTCGTTAGAAACCGGCGAATTATTTGAACTTTTCGTGCCCTGGATCACCGTGTATCTAATGGGAGCGTGCAGCTACCGAATCCCATTTTTTTGTTTTGTTTCACCTTTTTTTGTTTTTTGTTTTTGATCACGAAGTGCGAAATCGAACAAAAAAATGTTTTTTGTTTTTTTGTAACGTGTGCTTGAAGTTATTTTGATAAATGTATCATCGTTGTTTTTGTATTTCGTATTCGTTATTTTTGTATTTCATTGTTTTGTATTTTGTCGTTGTATTTCACGTCATTTTGAATTTTTATATTTCATTTCTGTTATTTTTGTATTTAATTGTTTTGTATTTCATCGTTGTATTTTATTTCATTTGTTTTTGTATTTTATCGTTGAATTGATTGTGATTTTTTTGGTTTGGGTTTTTTGAAATTTATTATTTTTTATTTTATTATTATAAGCCCATTTTGATTTTTTATAGTTCATTTCTTTTATTTTTGTATTTCGTCGTCGTATTTCATTTCATTTCGTATTTTTCTATTTCCTCTCCGTTATTATTCTATTTCATGATTCGTATTTGATTCTTTTTAATTTTATTATTCTATTTCACTAAATTTTTTATTTTCGTATTCCACATCCGCTATTATTATTTCAAACTTCAAACCACGATTATAAAAAGTAAAAAAATCATCAAAACCCAGCGTTTCGAAAATGACCTACCATGTGCAAAAATAAACATCGCGTGTCTCTCCCCAACGTTAAAAAAAGCTATGAAAGGACGACGATTTTTTACAATTAAAAAATTGTTATCAGAACTGCTTCGATGATTGAAAAACCAACCACCCACAATTGCATTGGATCCTCGGTTTGGAATATTTGGAAGAGTCTAAAACCGTGACTAATAAAAAAAAAAAATATTTGTCTAAAAAAAAATATATATATATTTGTCTAAAAAAAATATATATATATATTTGTCTAAAAAAAATATATATATATATTTGTCTCAAAAAAAAAAAATTACTCAATATTTCGAACAGTAACCGCAGTCCATTTTGAACGTGAATTCAACCATGAGGAAATTTGGTCGCGACAGGATTCGGACCCGGCGTCGATGCGAGTAATTAAAGCGGTTAGTAATTAATAATTGAGGGCGCTGTGCCGATTAAATTTTGCAGCCCCCAACGAGCTAGCGATCCTCCGCACGTTTGCATCATCGTTTTCCCCCCCCCCCCCCCCTTCCCCCTCCCCAATAAGCCAATCCGACCCTTTCAAACCCCTCGATTGCCTACTTTTCCTCGATAAATGTTCGCCACTCTGATGTAAAGTACCCGTCCCTTGTAAGCCTTCATTCGACGTCACCGTATCTCCCTTTCCAACCTCCAACCGCAATCATCACTCTGCCTCGCTGTCCTGTCATTCTATCCAGTTTCATGGACATCGATTCTTCCAACCCTCCAACCTTCCAAACCTCCAACCTTCAAAACCTCCACCTCTTCAACATCGGCTAACACGTGAAACTGTACTCGCTAGTTTAGGCCTTTGGACTGTGTACACCTGCGATTTTCATCCAATTTCGAGAGGGACAGACCTCGCCGCAATTACGGCGTCCATCATGACGAAACGGACGGCGAGTGAAATTTCAGAGTGATACGGGTTGTTTATAGTTTAGAAGCGTGTACGATATCTAGAGTGGCAACCACAGTCGATAATCATTGACACTTTTGTCTGATTTTTTCACTCTTGATTGTTTGGGTTTGTTTGTGTTTGTTTGTTTGGGTTTGGTTGTCACTTTTATTTGATCTGTTCTTTCTTGATTGTTTGGGTTTGTTTTGTTTGTTTTGTTTGGGTTTGTTTTGTTTGTTTTGTCAGTTTGTTTGGGTTTGTTTTGTTTGTTTTGTCTGTTTTGTTTGGGTTTGTTTTGTTTGTTTTGTCTGTTTTGTTTGGGTTTGTTTTGTTTGTTTTGTCTGTTTTGTTTGGGTTCGTTTGTCATTTTTGTTTGATCTGTCCTCTCTTGATTGTTTGGGTTTGTTCGGGTTTGTTTTGTCTGTTTTGTCACTTCTGTTTGATCTGTTCTCTCTTGATTGTTTGGATTTGTTTGGGTTTATTTTGTCTGTTGTCACTTTTGTCACTTTTGTCTGATCTGTTCTCTTTTAATTGTTTGGGTTTGTTTTCTCTGTTTTATCACTTTTATCTGATCTGTTCCCTCTTGATTGTTTAGGTTTGTTTGGGTTTGTTCCTTTGTTTTATCACTTTTATCTGATCTGTTCCCTCTTGATTGTTTAGGTTTGTATTGTCTCTTTTGTCTGATCTGTTTTCTCTTGATTGTTTGGGTTTGTTTGGTTTTGTCACTTTTGTTTGATCTGTTCTCTCTTGATTGTTTGTTTTGGTTTGTTTGGGTTTATTTTGTCTGTTGTCATCTTTGTCACTTTTGTCTGATCTGTTCTATCTTGATTGTTTGGGTTTGTATTGTCTCTTTTGTCTCATCTGTTCTCTCTTGATTGTTTGGATTTGTTTTAGAACAATTGTTCGTTGACTTGCGAATTTTTAATTTTTTTCTGCATTATAATACAACGTTAAAAAAGACTCTCGTAATTTATCAACCAATTATCTTGAAAAAATCGTATCTGATGATTTTGTCATTACTTTGGATATCCTATCGTGATTTTGGTCCAAGAACGTCTTTAAATAACCGTTTTCTCATATCGACGGAATCGTTCGTTTCCGACGGTCGTGTCATATTTTTCTGACGAATTTAATTTCAATTAGCCCAAGGAAAATTTAATTTCGGAACTAAAAAAAAAAATTTATCCAGGAAGGAGAAAAGATTGTCGATGGAGTTACAAATAAATATAGTCGAATCGAAGAATCGATGGATCTATATCTGCTCGTTGAAGAGAGCCATGGAAAGAGACACCGGTAGAGTGGGGAACAGGAAAGAGATCCGGATAATCTGAATAATCGACCGGTCACAGAGGCATTTTAATGCATTTCTCTCTCGATGCTCGGAATAAATGTTTTATCGGGCAATTATCGAATCGTGCTCTCCTTCGATATTCAACATTCTCGAAATAAACCTGAAATGATTGGCTCCTAGTAATTTCAATTACGAAACTGTGTTGCCCGTCTATTTAATTTCGCTTACATCCGGGCACCAACGATATTTATCTTTCTGCAATGTCGAGAAAAACTCGATTCATTTTCTGCGTGTTCCGGTTGATAAAAATCACTCTCCAATGTAAATTTGTACTTTTTTGTTTTTAATATCTATCTGTTGTGAGCAAATTACATTTTATCGTGTACTGTTACGTATAACTACGTCACGATTTATTTAAAAAAAATATTGATAATTTTTAGGAAATTACGAAATGTTTATAAGTATTGTAAAACGTTTTTAATTAATTGTTGCTTTTTATCTATCAAAATTTCGAGCGATTTAAAGTAGGTTTTTTTACTTAAAAAAAAAATTGAATTCGATTTAGTCAAAATCGGTTTTTTAGTATTCTTTTTAAGCAAAAAGCAGTGAAAGAACGTGTAATCTTTTCATTTATTTTTTTCGCCGCCATTTTGTTATTTTTTCAGGACATTAAAAATTCATAAAAGTCCATAAAACATGCAATATAATTACAAAAATTCTAGATTTTTAACATTTTATAAATAAATGTTTGAAAAATACAATTTAATGAAATAAACAAAATTAAAGAAATATTAAATTCAACTTTTTCCAAACAAAAAAAGAGAGAAACTCTCATCCATTGAAGTTTTTTGACCATCTGAATAATTATATAATTCCCAAAATTGTACATTACGATCCAACAAAAGAGAAAAAAAAAACAGTTCCGCGTACTCTTCCGACGTAAAAAAAAAAGAAAACCAGAAAGAAAAAACGTAAAAAAAAAGAAAAAACGTAAAAAAAGAAAAAACGTAAAAAAAGAAAAAACGTAAAAAAAGAAAAACCGTAAAAAAAGAAAAAAAGTGAAAAAAGAAAAACCGTAAAAAAAGAAAAAAAGTGAAAAAAGAAAGAACGTAAAAAAAAAAATAAAACAAACCCAAACAAACCAGAACCACCATCTTTTTCATTGGGTCTTTTCTCTTCTTTTTCTTTTTTTAAACAACGTATCCAAAGTGGCTTAAAGCGTATTCCCGAATCTGCCAATTTGTCTTTATCGGTATTTCCTCTCACATTCGACTTAGCTATCGTTTTTTTTTTGGCTTTTTGAAGGGGTCGACACGAGTGGGCGAACATCGGCGTCGATTCTTGGGACGAGTGAACTCGCGGAGGCTTTTGCCGCAGGAATCGTGTTCCGTTGGGAGTTTACGAGGGTGCTGGTACACAGGGGGTTGATGAATGTTTAACGAATCGAGTACCAACAACACCATGGTAGAGAACTAAAATGGCAAAATGTAGGAACGTAGGCAAAGCAGGATCTTTGTCGGTTCTCTCGGCAGGAAATACGCCACGTGGCCTTGCGAACTTGGGTTTGGTTGTCATTTTTGTTTGATCTGTTCTCTCTTGATTGTTTGGGTTTGTTTGGGTTTGTTTTGTCTGTTTTATCACTTTTGTCTGATCTGTTCTTTATTGATTGTTTGGGTTTGTTTTGTTTGTTTTGTTTCGGTTTGTTTATGTTTGTTTGGTCACTTGGGTTTGACTGTCATTTTTGTTTGATCTGTTCTCTTGATTGTATGGGTTTATTTGGGTTTGTTTTCTCTGTTTTATCACTTTTGTCTGATCTGTTCTCTCTTGATTGTTTGGGTTTGTTTTGTTTGTTTTCTCTGTTTTGTTTGGGTTTGATCATGTTTGTTTGGTCACTTGGGTTTGGGTTTGGTTGGGTTTGGTTGTCACTTTTGTTTGGTCTGTTCTCTCTTGATTGTTTGGGTTTGTTTTGTCTGTTTTGTCACTTTTGTCTGATCTGTTCTCGTTTGTTTTCTCTGTTTTGTTTGGGTTTGTTTTGTCTGTTTTGTCTGTTTTGTCACTTTTGTCTGATCTGTTCTCTCTTGATTGTTTGGGTTTGTTTTGTTTGTTTTGTCTGTTTTGCTTGGGTTTGTTGATGTTTGTTTGGTCACTTGGGTTTGGTTGTCACTTTTGTTTGATCTGTTCTCTCTTGATTGTTTGGGTTTGTTTAGGTTTGTTTTGTCTGTTTTCTCACTTTTGACTGATCTGTTCTCTATTGATTGTTTGGGTTTGTTTTGTCACTTTTGTCTGATCTGTTCTCTCTTGATTGTTTGAGTTTGTTTGGGTTTGTTTTCTCTGTTTTATCACTTTTGTCTGATCTGTTCCCTCTTGATTGTTTGTTTGGGTTTGTTTTCTCTGTTTTATCACTTTTGTCTCATCCGTTCCCTCTTGATTGTTGCTTTTGTTTGGGTTTGTTTTCTCTCTTTTGTCCGATCTTTTCTCTCTTGATAGGAAATACGTCACTTGGCCTTGCAAACCAATAGGGCGTAACTAACGAAGCTGAAACTTTCAAATATTGGACTTTCCGACCCTCCCCATTGGAAGCACTGACTGGATAATCTGCATCCAAGAGTTTCTACGTTTTCCTGCTGATGTGGATGTCTTTCCTGATCCTAAAATCGATTCCGGGTCGAACTCTCGATTTCGACTGTTTGACAGTTTAAAAGCCAACGAAGACAACCTTCGTGTTCTACCAATAACGACTGAAACTTGCAACCAACGTCAAACCAACCTACGAAACGTTGAAGAGTGAAAAGCTAAAGGGGGAGATCCCAAAAGATACGATTCCGTCTGGTGCCTTGAATCCTACTGGGGTCCCCAGCTAAACGGCAAAACCCCTAGCGACGGAACCACGAGGGAGCAAACGGTACAACTCGGGGACGCTTACCGACTACGTTATGCACAGGACAGGGCTAAGCTGTTAGGTATCTGAATTATTGAAGACGAGTTATCGCGTCCGTGGGCCTATACCGGTCATCTCGTTATTTTACATGCCTTCACCCTCTGTTTCTCTCTCTCTCTTATTTATTATCGTATTTGTTAAATTGTTATCTCAATGATAGTATTGTATTTTAATCATATTTGAATAATTATTTTACTACATTTTTCATTATCATTATTATTATTGTTATTATTAATATTTAATTCTCTCGTCCTTTTATTTGTTATCGTGATTGTTAAATTGTTATCTCAATGATAGTATTGTATTTTAATCATTTTTAAATCATTATGTTACTACATTTTTCAGTATCATTATTATTATTGTTGTTATTATTATTATTATCATTGTTCAACTTTAATTCTCTCTCTTCCTCTTATTTTTTATCGTATTTGTTAAATTGTTATCTCAATGATAGTATTATATTTTAATCATATTTAAACCATTATTTTACTACATTCTTCATTATCATTATTATTATTGTTATTATTAATATTTAATTCTCTCGTCCTTTTATTTGTTATCGTATTTGTTAAATTGTTATCTCAATGATAGTATTATATTGTAATCATATTTAAACCATTATTTTACTACATTTTTCATTACCTCTATTATAATAATAATTATTAGTATCATTATTAATATTTCATTCTCTCTCGTCCTCTTATTTGTTATCGTATTTGTCAAATTGTTAACCCAATGATAGTATTGTATTTTATTTATTTTTAAATCATTATTTTACTACATTTTTCATTATCTCTATTATAATTTTTATTATTATTATCATTATTAATATTTAATTCTCTCTCTTCCCCTTATTTGTTATCGTATTTGTTAAATTGTTATCTCAATGGTATTATATTTTAATCATATTTAAACCATTATTTTACTACATTTTTCATTATCATTATTATTATTGATATTATTATTATTATTATCATTATTAATATTTAATTCCCTCTCTTTCCCTTATTTGTTATCGTATTTGTTAAATTGTTATCTCAATGATAGTATTATATTTTGATCATATTTGAATGATCATTTTATTACATTTTTCATTATCACTATTATTATTATTATTATTGTTATTATTATTAATATTTCATTCTCTCTCTATCCTATTTGTTATCTTATTTGTAAAATTGTTATCTCGATACAATGGAAATGCAACGAAGAACGTTAAATTATATCACAGTTGTGACTTCATTGTCATTGTCAAAATGTATATTTTGACAATGAATTATTTTAATAATTCGAAATTCAACGATAATTCCATTTTCAATTTTCCAAATTTAATTGAATTAATTTGAAAAATGTGCTAAAACTAATGTGTAACTTCGAAAAGAATGTTTAATTCATCATCGAGGGTAGTTCCAATAAAGCAGGATTAAATGAAACAATGAGAATGCTATCTAAATTACACAGTGATAATTTATTGTGCAAAATTTCCTCACGCTTTTAATAATAATCCTATAAATGATTAATTCGATATTTACAATCGCGATTGTACAAATTTATAATAACCAATATTTCTCTCGACTTCTCGTCAGTTTAATCAATCGTGGATAAAAATGAATGGCGTGAAGGCGAAAAAAAGGAAGAACATATCGACTGGTTTTGTTCCTCCTTAATTATGGGCATTCAACATCCCTCCACTTTGGGGGAAAAAAAAAATTTATCGTCGCTTCGTATTTATTTCATTGAACATAAATTCAACCAACGGGCGACAATTTTATCGTCGTTAAAGAAAAATATTCTAATCGTTCCCGATACGAAACGTGTTTTCGGTATGTTAATGAAGATTGAGTGTGTGTGTTTACACGGGTCTCGGCTGTTTGCCTTGGTGGCTTTAGCTCGACGAATTCGATCTTTGAAATGAAAAAAAAAAAAAGAAAAATAAAAAATAAAAAGTAAAGCAAAATCGAAGATGGGAGCATCATTTTTCCAATTTTGGGTTGAGAGGTTATACGCAGTTAAAAATATCAAAAAAATGATTTTTTTATTGCCTTTTCAGAATGTAAATAAAATGTAAATATGTGAGTATATTCTCTGAAAATTTCAAATCGATCCAGTGCATGTACTCGGAAATACACAAAGTAAGAGCCGAAAACTTGAAACGCGTTTTCCTCAAAACGGTGTTTTCGAAGTCAGTGAGATCGTTTAAAAAAAAAAAACGGTTCAACCGTTCGGTCTGAAATTTTGACACAATCTTGTCAGATATATTCTTCAGGTATTGATGTAAGGAATAAAATATCCGATAATTATTTCTATTTTTTTTCAACGATTAAACGACAAAAATTTGATCGAAAATCAAAGTAATTTCTTCCCGGAGCTGCCATTTTGTAAAAAATAAAAATTTCTGCAATCCCTACGATCAATACTTGGATTAATCTATCCCCTAAAAGAATCTTTTTGGTTTTTTTAATTTGGATCATCCAAACCGGAGATATCATGCTCACCAGCGGACACGTTTTTTTGAGGACTTCCAAGAGACTTCCAATTGGAGGAGCAATATTAATTAATATTTTCAAAAATAAAAAATGTCAATCTAAAGCTAAAAGATGCCACTACCCTGCCTAATGCTATTCGTTTTGCCCAAATGAAATCTTTTTCCAGAAAAAAATTATGAAAAAACGACCTTTCGTCAAGTGGTTTGTCAATTAATAGGCCGTGTGTTGGTGGGTTTTGGCGATGACTCATCACAGAGTGATCTCGGTAAGTGATCCTCGAAATTCTCGCCCCGGTCGTCTGTCTTTTTTTTCTCGTCGACACTCTCGGATAATCCGGATATTAGCCAGTGACGTCACAGTCCCTGAACATTAACGAACAGCAAGCCCTTAAGAATAACTTCAGGGTTGTCTTAATGTATTTCGAGTGAACGCGGACAGGATATCGGTTCGACGCTGATTGAAAATCGTTCCTTTCTTTCCCTCTCTCCTTACCTCCCCATCCGTTTCCTCTTATCACCCTTAACGGACTCGAATAACCTGCAAAGTCCTCTCACAAAAATAAGTCCAACGTCGCCATCATCGAATTAGCCGAAAAGACATTCGAGCCTATCGCGACTTAGCTCCGAAGATTAAACGGAAAATTCCTGAAAGGTCCATTCGAAATCTATAGTGGACACTCATTTTTTTTTCTTGCGTTTTTAGAGCAACGATCGACACTAAAAAAAAAGAGAGTTCACTTTTCGTAGATTTGGTGATAATTGTTTTCAACTTGGAAAAATTAAATTTCTCAAATTTTCTTTACACGGAATAATAATAATAATAATAACTATTATTATTATTATTATTATATTACCATCAAACTTTTAAATTTGATGAATTTCTAAGGCAATTTTGAATATATCCAAAAAATTATTGAGCCCACAAAAAATTATTAACGTTCGCTATCAGCATCACTTGATTTTCAAAAAGTCAGTTTGCGATTTTCTTTTTGTTTGAAATCGCCTAATTATTTATAGAAACAAAGACAAATATAGATTAGGATCATTACCAGTTCAGTGTTTGGGTTTTCTTGGGTTTGGAGAAGTATCATTCGACGAATTGTTATTCGATGAATTGTTCGGATTTGTTTGGGTTTAGTTTGGGTTTGTTAAAATTTGTTTTCGTTTAATTTGGGTTTGTTAAAATTTGTTTTGGTTTAACTTGGGTTTGTCGACATTTTTTTTGGTTTAATTTGGGTTTGTCGAAATTTATTTTGGGATAATTTGGGTTTGTTGAATTTTTTTTTGGTTTAATTCAAGTTTGTTGAAATATGTTTTGGTTTAATTTGGCTTTGTCCAAATTTGTTTTGGGGTAATTTGGATTTGTTGAATTTTTTTTTTGGTTCAATTTGGATTTGTTGAAATGTCTTTTAGTTTAATTTGGGTTTGTCCAAATTTGTTTTGGGGTAATTTGGATTTGTTGAATTTTTTTTTTGTTTAATTTGGATTTGTTGAAATGTGTTTTAGTTTAATTTGGGTTTGTCCAAATTTGTTTTGGGGTAATTTGGATTTGTTGAAATTTTTCTTTCGTTCAATTTGGATTTATTA
>JAPYZJ010007908.1:0-10020 GCA_030522765.1 Ophioninae sp. B BG-2022a
ATGCATGCCTAACTGTAGAATAAATAAAATAACAACAGAATAATCAAAAACTTAATTTATTCTTGAAAACAAAAGTTTCGCAATTTAAGATTAGGTGAGCGTTATATGGCCCCCTGGGGGCCAAATTAAATGTGTTGGCCTTTAATTAAACTTAACGGCAAAAATCACAAAAATAATAATCGCCTTCAGGGCCTACACAGGCTGTATGAGCCCATGAATTGCAAGGTTGGCACTGAATCCACTCTTCGCCACGTATGTCGCTAGAATAACTGGCTTCACAAAATATGCAGCTCGTATCTAAATTTTTAGGTATCCTATCTGAATTGTCATAGTGCTCATCATATTCAGAGTCAGTTTCTACGACTGCATCACTTTCAGAGCTACCGGTGGATGTACTGACGAAACGGAATTAAACAGAATAGCTAAGTACAGAAATGATATACTTATCGCTCATACATGTAATATGGCCCCCGGAGACCATAATAGGAACAATGTGAGGGGGCCAAATTACAAACATTAAAGAGTGTATAACCAAACCAAAATGCATATAACTATAACTATAAAAAGTTTTTGCATAATTACCTTCAAAATCTAGCAGAAAAACGTTTCTCCAACAGAATGTCTAAGTCGCTCAACGTAAAACTTAGTTTTTTACGGAATAAATGAATATAATGCGAAGCAGTTATAAACTTCTTTCGTTGCGTGTTTTGACTAACTTCACAGTCAAAACTAACAAAATACCTGCAGGGGTCATATTACCACCTTCTCCTCTAATATTGTATCGTGAAAACTGCTTTGCTCTCCGCGTTTCCGCAATTGAACGTTCCACAATCATGGAGAGCACCGCACTTTTACAATCAGGATGGACGTTCGTTTTATCAACAGTTATAATAACACGAAGCGATTGAAGAGATAAAGATTGTTGAGAGTCGAATTAATCGTCAAATTGAGCTTCGGACGTGCTTCAATTTGACGATTTGTACTTATCACGATATTTTGTAGGCGCGATGTCTTTATATTGTGATGTATATCTGCGATGGACGATGCTTAAATATAGCGTCGAAAAGGACGAGAGTTTAGTCCGCTGGGAACGCTCCATACTTTCCGCTCGAGCAGAGTTTTTCTTTTGGATCGAAAGTGTCGATACTGATTTCGCAATGGACGCGAGCATTCAGCAACAAAATATCGGAAAGTACGTTTTTCAATTATCTCAATATCTGTCGAATACTTTTCTCCCTTAAATCGATTAAACGATTCTTAAACCAAATTTTGTTTCTTTCCCACTATCGAATGTTATCTTTTTTATTAACCAAAATGCCCACATAATTGTGTGTTTGAACATTCAACGTTTCCTTTTTCAGCGAATGAAAAGATTGATTGATTGTGTTGATCAAAGATTGTCTCATTTGAGACGGCGTGTCATTGACTTTATTCCACATAGTTCGACAAGTCGAAACGACTTCAATAATAAACTTAATCGAAAAGCTTTTTTATTTGCAAAGTTATACGTTTTTTAAATTTAAGGGTATCTGTACAAGTATATTCTTCTGCGAACTGAGCTGATATTTGTAACAAAATGTTTTTTCATACTTGATTTGAAGTATCGAAGTCTGTTTGAAAAGAGCGTGTACTGCGAAACTGAAAATCGTTTTTGTATAGAGGGTGTTGAAAAATAGTTACAAATACGTTAAATTATATGCAGTAGGATGCTTCATTATTAATACGTAATCTGGAAGCTTTCACGAGTAATAATCGTCTTCATTTTGATAGAATGGTAGCCGAACGCGCTTTCGTCGAGTAAACTCTCTAATTGGACGTGTCCATCAAAACACTTTTTGATACAAAATTACAAATAAAGATGACGTGTAAAACATTCGTTCATTGCGTATAATTTTTTTCAGAAAGCTACCACTCTGGAAGCGGTGTTTAGACCGAAAACGTACACTCTACGTAATCCTCCCATGCACCGCCCTCGCAGTTGTCATAATCTGTGTGCTACTGATCCCTGGCAATTCCGATACCTCGAACGCAGGTTAGTAAACGTAACACATTATTTGGTGAGACTAGAGCGTATAATTGTTTGTCTATGCCGTTAGCACTTGAACCTTTCAAATAAAACGGATATTATGGCGACCAAACAAGTTCGTAGAGATCGCACTGTAAGTTCATCAATTTTCATTCAATCTAGCCTACATCCTTCTTATTTTTTGGCCATTGAGACATCGATAAATTGTTAAAGATAAAATCGTTAAATTTTTTATTTTTTACATTCCTCGAATTTCTACGGCGTGAATTGGTTTAAGTAAAGCTCCGTAATCGCAGATATAATTTGACAACTGGTAATCAATACCGCGGAGGGAAAAAAATTATTCGCACAATTACCATTTACGTAGGCCATATCGATCGGTGAATCGATCGGTCAAATACGTATACCCGCAATGTATTTAATTATTTTTGTTTTTATCGTTACCCAATTTTAATGTAATATTTTTCTTGGGTGTCGATCATCATTCAAAATTATTAATAAAACGAATGCTTCTGAAACAGACACATCACCACCCAAAGCAGAAGCTATCAAACGGAACAAGTGGCACTTTCGTAAGTAACGTAATGAGACCAAAACCAGAACAATAACAGCTACTCCGTAACTCCAAGTGGCTATTGTCGTGAGGGCTGTTCGGGTTAGAAATCGTAACTAACATTCAAGCTCATAAGTACAATTTTTTTATAAATAACTGCGTTAAACGCTGCAAAACATGAATATTTGAATTTCCATATACGTAGATATTGAAAAATAACGAATGTACTATACCCATGCGATAGCTAATTATTATCGGACAGTCGTCAGCATTGCGTTCTTATTTTCGAATCCTATCGTATCCCAATTGGATATATCCTTACTCATAACCTACCATTATGAGATCTTAGTTTTCGAAAATCAAGAAGGTACTTTTTATATCAACGGATTACAACATTTAAATAGAACAGATATCTGAACCTCAATGAGTAAAGTATCACCGGGTACGCAGAGAAATAAAACGTAAAAAGCTTGAAGCGTTGTGATTCGGTCTCTACGACGAAGATAACTCAACAAAAATTTCGATATCCGGATGAACAAAGTCGCAGCTGAAAGCTGTACTTATTAATATTTCGAATATTCATTTCCACCCTAACCACTATACTCACCAATGCACCAATATAGCTATGCCGTATTTTTTACCATAAAATATTAGGAATAAAGGTTATAATGTGCAGTTGCAGTGATTATCAAGTAACTAACGGAAAGTCAATAGCAAGTAAGCAATGAAATTTTTTGTTTACTTGTTATTTAGGTGGCAGTGTTTGTGTACAAAAACAAGGACCACATTAAAAAAGGAAGAAAAATGATTATTACTATTGAAAATTTCTATTTATTATCCGTTCCTCGTTGATGTCGGTTTTTTTTTTATTGCTTCGAATATGCAATTCACCTTTGCTGAAGATCGCATTGTTTTTCCACTATTATTAACCGTTTAATAACGCACCTCTTTATGCTTTTCATAGTATGAAACTTACAAGAGATTTCATCTTATCACACTTGCACGCTCATGACAACCCGAAATATTAACGCCGAGAGTAGTGGCTGCTAAATCTGTTATGCTTCCGTCCACAGACGGAGCTTTGCTGGATCGGAAACGACAAGCCGGAGTCCGAATTCTTTCACAAGCTGATAAAAACCAGAATATTTGCATGACAGAAGGCTGCATACATACGGGTACGTGAATAATTTATATAAATTCAATAAACATTTGATTGCATGGGATTTAAATCTCATGAAAATATTAATTTGTCATGAAAAATTGATTTAATTGTCATTAACAAATATTGATACGGTCTCTATAAAAAAAATTGGTTTCATTGCCGTGAAAACTTGATCGAATTTCCATTAAGAAAATAGAATAATTTCCATAAAAAATATTCAGTGAATCGCCATTAAGGAATTGATGTAATTGCCATTAGAACTTATTGAATGAATTGCCATAAAAAAAAGAGTGCAATTGGGATAAAAAAATATTGAATTAAATGCCATTAAAAAAATTGGTTTAATGTCCATAACAGGGATCGAATGAATCGCTGTGAAAAATTGATTCAATCGCTATAAGCGCAAATAAATTAATTGCCATAAAAAAATATAGACTTTTTCTTTACTCGATATCTTTGTTTCGTAAAGGGCTGGGGGGTTGTGCGAAGAGAAAGGAGATTTACCCGAATATATTGGTCTCTAGCGTCGACGGTGTTGAAAAAGATGGATCGTAGCGTCGACCCTTGCGACAATTTTTATAGATATGCCTGTGGTGGTTTTCTGAAGTCGACCAAAATACCCGACGAAAAATCCAGTGTGAGCATCTTCAGCATTATCGACGACAGATTGCAGGAGCAAATTCGAGCTAGCATCGAAGCCGAACGTGAATCCAACGAACGTAAACCCATCAGACTAGTAAAAAATCTCTACGAATCTTGTATGGACATGAGTGAGTCGCAATTGTTTTCGTTTTAATTATCAGTATGATTGATTGCTTCTTTAAGTCGAAATCCCTTGGCTTTTTCCCTGGCTATTTCGAAGAAATCGTCAACGTACCTAATTGACATTTCAGGCCTGACGAAGTTAGTGCTTTTCAACTCCTCATTTATGAAGTCGTTGGAAAGTGAAAGAAAGAAAAAGTAATTTTTGTAGCATCAAAAACATAATACAACGAATTTTATACTTTGATATACACGATAGACAAAAAAGTTAATGGATATACAAAAATCTGATATTTTTCGCCGATTCCCAACACGTTCTGACGTTTTGTTGAAATTCAAACACGTTTTGGTAAAGTTAAAAGTCTCTACTTTTCATATCCTGAGGTCGATTGCATTCCGAGGTTGAGGTCGAATATTCTTATCGTCGAACGATTAAAAGGAATCACGAAAAAACTGGAGGTTTTTTTTCCAAATACTTGTTCGGCTTTTAAAAAGTCCACGATCATCCATATTTTTTTCCCGTTATTTCACGTAAAAACACTGTAAGCTCGGTTTTTTCTCTTCAATTTACACGGTCGGGAATCTCTGTATATTTTTTTTGCGCAGTTATCAGTATTCGAAGCAAAAATTATACATTTGCCTTTCATAATTAACCCTCCGTGATCACACTATCTGAAAATAACGGCCTGATCACAAGGGTCGGAATGACCTCAGCAATATTTAAACATTTTCCGGTGTCAGTATCGTTCCGAACGGGACATCAAAATTCACGATATTAGTTTAAACTTTTCCGAATACGAATGTCATGGCAAATATATATTATTAAAGCTAGACTAAAGTTGCGCGTGAGGTCATTTGAACACCAGTGACCACGGAGGGTTAATTACTCGGGAACTGATGATTGTAGAGAAAATGAGAGGAGAGTTATGATATTTTTAGAGTATTATCTATAAGGCACTTTTAATTTTTTTTTTATTCCTTCTTTTTCCTCCGTTTCAAAGCGTCGAATTTGCGTTTAACAAAATAAGAAGAAATATCGCTTTAATATATTGCGTTTCATTTGGGATGACTTTGCAAATAATGAACAGGCAAAGAATCATTTTTCATTATTTTTTACTTCAAAGTGTGCCCGGACATTAGCTAATCCTAACTGGGCCTGGTGTACAAAGCTCCTGTGAATGTCACTATTGAAAAATGCAAATAAATTATTTGACTGATAAATGAATTTTTCGTTCAGGTGGAATTGAGGCAAAAGGGCTGAAACCTCTTCATGAAATGCTACGTAAACTCGGTGGGTGGCCAGTCCTCGATGGTGACTCGTGGAACGAGACTGACTTCGACTGGATACGGTCCATCTATAAATTCCATGACGCTGGCTACTCAATGAATTATTTCATACAGGTCTTTGTCGACGCTGATTTTAAAAACAGCACAAAATATGTAATCAACGTACGTATACGTTTGAAGTTATTCAACGAAAAAGAAAAGGAATTTGACGGTTTATATACGTCGGTTTTTCTTGTAATTTTCCAGCTCGATCAAGCAGTTCTCGGCATTTCTCGGGAATATCTGATCAAAGGCTTGAACGATAAAATCGTTTCCGCTTATTACAACTATATGGTTGAAACAGCGACGATTCTCGGTGCTGATAGGAGCCTGGCCGAGGAAGAACTCAAAAAGTCAGTCATTTTCGAAATGAAACTGGCGAATGTACGTAGCCTTTTATTTGTTACTGTTAATATTGGTCTCCATTCCTATCGATGCTTATCGATAAAGATGGTGAAACTGTTGTGACTGAACGTAACCTCACTTTTGAACATTACCACCTTACGATTTGAGAGTTAATATGAATTTTAAATAAATATTGATGACAAGGTATTTCTTATTATTCTTGTGATGTGAACCGTGGTGCTTTATTATTAATGAGTCGTCCAGTCACCCCCACTATTAATCATAGCTTGGTATCTCCAGACGCATTTTCTATGAATGTCCGCGGAAAATCGGAAAACATACCCCTCTGTAGATACGATTTTACGTTATAAGGATTTTGAGGTATGACTGGATGGATAATAAAAAATCGCAATTCTTGATATCTTAAGGAATAACAGTTCTTGATCGAATAATAATACAGGAATAATCGTAAACAATTTTAGTTAAAAGTTTGGCAGTTATAAACGTATGAATTTAACACGAGTGCTAATGGGCAATTTGAAATTATTATTGAAAGTAGAAAAAGAACATGTCGAAGTATCACTATATTATTAAATTTGCTATTTGTAAGGCTATATACATACGACACATGATCTACACTTGCAAATCGACGATTATCCCATCTTTTAGCAATTAGCATTTATCCCGACGGTCGATCCAGTAGCCCCTAGACTTCTCTGTTATATTAGCAGCGATAACGTTCCATCCTTGCGACGACTATTTAAAGACTCAAATGGATATGGAAAGTGGACTCTCCGAGTTTAGTTTAAGGCAGGAAGACGATTTACAGATTTGTAAAAATCGATTTTTTCCCCATACATTCATAGTTGCTTTTCTTAAAAATATTGTGTGAAATTTTTACAGTGAAATTCCAAGAATTGTTGAAGTTTTCGCAAAATTCCACGTAATGCATCCGTGCCGAGTAGTCAGAGCTATGCGACTTTGGGCGCGTTTTTCTCAAAACTATGTTTTTCCTAACTGCTGGAATGATTACTCAGAAACTATTCCACCGATTCCGATGAAATTTGTCACCCATCTTTGGTGCATTAGTAGTTTGTCGGTGAACGAAAATATCAGTTCACATTCCAAAAATAAAACCTACTTTCGCACTTAAATATAGCAGAAATTTCATAAAAAATCACAAAATTTATTTTATTGAACTGCTGTTTCCTGAAATTTACATATATTTCAAAAATCCTGGTGCACCGAGAGCATATGGCCCTTATCTTTAAAAATCATTTTGATTTTTTTTCGGATAATTACAGCGTGAGGGACAACTCCAGCAGTGCGGCAATTTGTTCAAAATTTTCTTCTAAACATCGATGTTGACGATGGGCAATTTTTGTTTAAAAAAAGTGTACCTAAAATATGAAACAAAAAACATCGACATATCCAAATGTCTATGAGTGTTCATTCTGTGAAAAAAAAATTATAAGAAATTTATAATTTTCGACCTTGCGAATGGTGTGCCTACCTTAAATGTCGAAATAAAAATAATTCAACAAAAATATGTTTAAACGATACTAAATAACTGTATTTGAATTTACAACCTAACTGAAATAGTATTAAATTTTTATTTTGTCAACTCGACAGATTTCTTTGCCGACCGAAAAGCGACGAAACAAAACACAATTATACAATCCAATGACCCTCACGGAACTGTCGAAAAAATATTCAAACATACCTTGGAAAGAATACTTCAGCAGGATATTGCCATCGACGATCATCGTCAAGGAAGACGAACTAATAATCGTTAACGTACCAAGTTACCTCACGGAGTTGGAAATATTAATGTCCGAGACGCCGAAGAGAGTTCAGGCAAATTACGTAACAACTGGAGTACTTGACCGTTGTGAGTGGACGTACCAAACGTCCGGCGAGATCGGAAGGATGCGCTCAATTAGTTTCTAATAAACTTTTCACTAGCGTCGGCTCTATGTACGTTAAGAAATACTTTAACGAAGATGCAAAGAAAAACGCCGTCGAAATGGTGATGAACATAAGAGGAGAATTCAGGAATATGTTGGAATCGGTAAGTCCAAATGATGTTTTGCGGCTTAATCGCGAGTGATCGTTTACCAATGGATCTTTTATTTAATGTTATGGCTATGATAGAAGACTGAAGGAAAGCATTGCAAAAGCTTCGAATTTCGATATCACACGACTACTATCTGAAAACTTCTCGGCCAAACCTCTAAAAGTGGGTGATATGAAAATAAATATCGGCACGATAGATTCAAAGTTTAGCACACCACGTGTCAAATTTTAATACGTTACATTTAATAATTACTAATCAGTGAAATTTTAGTTGTAAACCTCGGCTGTACTCTTTTCCTGTTCAAGCAGAGAACTTTTAAGTCTTCGCACCTTTGTAACGATTTATTCATCAACGATAACAGCGAGAGAGCTCATTTTGAATTCCGATGAACTTAACTATCCGATGTCAATTGTGTCTGTGTCGCGTATATAAAACTTTCAAACGAAGAAAAATGTGCGCGCCAATACCATATTATCGTTCCATCAATTTGTTTATTCGACGAAACAATCCAGGTCAATTGGATGGACGAGAAAACAAGGCAAAGCGCGCTCGAGAAAGCCGACGCCATGACGACTCATATAGCTTACCCCGACGAACTTGTGGACGACGACAAGGTCGAAGAGATTTACAAAAATCTAGAATTGTCCGAGGACAACCTTTTCCAGAACATAAGGAATTTGACGTTGTTCTATACCGAGTACTCGTTCAGTCAATTACGAAAGCCGGTGAACAAAACTGACTGGTTGACTCATGGAAGACCCGCTATCGTGAACGCATTCTATTCGTCGATTGAGAACAGTATACGTGAGTAGATCGATTTTCATTTTGGATAGGATCATTTGTATTCCAATACAATACGAATAACGATCATTCAACCCAACCTTACTTAACTCAGCATAACTTTACAGAATTGCCTGCTGGTATTCTGCAAGGCGATTTCTTCAGCAACGACCGACCGAAATACATGAACTACGGCGCCATCGGGCTCGTTATCGGTCACGAGATAACCCATGGTTTCGATGATCAGGGCAGGCAATTTGACAAAAATGGCAATCTCGTCGACTGGTGGGCATCGAGCACACAAGAAAAGTACCTCAAACGTGCCCAATGCATAATCGATCAGTACAGCAATTACACCGTTGAAGAAGTTGGCCTTAACGTGAGTGCTTTTCTGCGTCGTTCGACGCAACCGATTTTTTAATCTTTTAGCAGTGCGCACCTCCACTGGGTCGAAAACGTGCACATACATGTAACGGATTGAGGAACTTTAAAAGATTGCATGAAATACTCGTCAATCCTGCCCAAACGTCCATAATTGTTCAAGCACCAACTAGAGCTGGAATAGTGCATAGATTTTGATAAAATTTTCCTTGGTGAAAAATCGAATCAGTGTCTATTCTATATCTCACGTAGTCCAATTAAAAATCCGTTTGTTGTTTTGTTAAGCTTCTTTTTTCAGCTCTGATAAGAGGTTTGTACAAAAAATAAGGTGACTCTTTGCCTATCTCGAACTTTTGCTATCCACTGTTTTTTTGGAGCCAATCAATCGGAAAACTGTTGCAAACGTTTGTTCAGTACCAATCTCCTCTGTTGGAAAACTCATGGATTTCATTTTACTACACCTAATATTTATTTATCACCTTGAGTAAGCCAAGTTATCGTATTTTTTTAACAAACGTACATCGAACGCCTGAATTCTCTTTCACTTGACGTTTCTTGCAGTTGAACGGCCTGAACACGCAGGGCGAAAACATCGCTGACAACGGAGG
>JAPYZJ010007911.1:0-12426 GCA_030522765.1 Ophioninae sp. B BG-2022a
GTTTGGGTTCGTTTTCGCGTATTTGAGACTGTTTGGGTTTGTTTGGGTACGTTTGGGTTTGTTTAGGATTTAATGGATTTTTTGGGTATGTTTGGGTTCGTTTTCGCGTATTTGAGGCTGTTTGGGTTTGCTCGAGGATGCTTGGGTTTGTTTGGGTTTGTTTACGATTTTGTGGATTTTCGGCATGTTTGGGTTGGTTTTCAGGTATTTGAGGCTGTTTGGGTTTGCTTGGGCATGTTTGGATTTGTTTAGGATTTTGGGTACGTTTGGGTTCGTTTTCGCGTATTTGGGACTGTTTGGGTTTGCTTGAGTATGCTTGGGTTTGTTTGGGCTTCTTTAGGATTTTGTGGATTTTGGGTATGTTTGGGTTCGTTTTCGCGTATTTGAGACTGTTTGGGTTTGTTTGGGTACGTTTGGGTTTGTTTAGGATTTTGTGGATTTTGGGTTTGTTTGGGTTCGTTTTCGCGTATTTGAGACTGTTTGAGATTGCTTAGATATGTTTGGGGTTGTTTGGTCTTGCCTGGGTGTGTTTGGGTTTGGGTTGATTTGGATTTTGGGTATGTTTGGGTTTGTTTAGGATTTTGGGTACGTTTTCGCGTATTCGCGACTGTTTGGGACTGCTTGAGTATGCTTGGGTTTGCTTCGGGTTTTTTTTGGATTTTGGGTATGTTTGGGTTCGTTTTCGCATATTTCAGACTGTTTGGGTTTGTTTAGATGTTTTTGGGTCCGTTTGCTCGTATAGCCCGTTCAGGGTTTTTTCTTTTACTTTTTGTGTTTATTTGGATGTGTTTGGGTTCGTTTGGGCGTATTTGAGAACGTTTGGGTTTGTTTGGGTTTATTTGGGTTTATTTGAGTGAAGCGAGATTTCATTGATGTTTTTTCTCCGCGGATTAATCTCACCTGTTGATAATATTGTAATAATTCCTCGACCAGACTTTCAAACAATCGGAATGTCCGGGTGGTATGTGGCCGATAATGTGAACTTTTTCGCCGTTCATCTCGGCGCCTTGTAGCTCGTAAACGAGCCACTGCAATTCGCTGACAGGATCGGTACTGTTGAGGAGGAGCCAGAAGTTTTTGTTGTTGCAGTAGTTCATGTTAACGGAGAGAATTCGAAAGCCGGGACGGACGAGAACCGAGTAGAACGCTCCGCGACGCACTGTGTGAGAGACACCAGCCGGTAGCCATCTTTTCCATTGATCATCGAGCTCGTCGTAAAGCCAACTGATTTTGTCTTCTTTGGGTACGAAAGGCGGCGGAAAACTGCAAACGTTTTTCACAGGAAAATTCATTTCGGTTTTTTTTGTTTGGGTTCGACGAGATTTTTCACAAAAATTTCGTTTGGGTTTGTTTGGGTTAGGTGATTAATTCGTTAACCTGTTGACCGGTGAACTCTCGTGATTCCCCAATGCCGGAAATATCGGTACGCGTGGAAAAGTTTCGATCATTTGGGTCACCGTGTCTCGGAGGACTTTCAAGTTTTCCTCGCGTGTCTGATTCCACACGTCGTGTGGTGGAAGATCCCCCGTCCACAGAATGTAGTCTATGTCCTAGAAATGAATACCGATTCGAATTATTCGAGCCACTGAGGCGAACATTAAATTACTTGTTTCAGAGTGCGGCAAAATCTCGACAATTTTCCGGAGAATTAGAATCTTCGATTGGAATCTCGTCGCTGTCGCTATCACTGATAATCCTATTGGGCAATGTATCCAATAAAAGTTCATTGAGATGAAAAATAATAAACCTACTGAGTTGACGTTTAATCAAGCACTTGATTTCCATAAGTAACACTTGCTTCTAGAAATTACTTACTTTTAGTCATTGATCAATTGCAGGAACAGTTCAATTACTCAATCTCAGGCGTTTATCAATTTCCGTATGCAGTTTCATTAATCACTCGATTTCAGTAGTACGCGTTGTCAATTATTACTTTGTTTCGGTAATTGTGCATTTTCGGTGATTAGTTCGATTCGGTATTTACGTATTTTCAGTAATTGTTTTAATTTCAGTAATTCTACATTTTCAGTATATACTTTATTTCAGTAATTTCTCATTTTCGGTAATTAATTCATTTTAGAAATTACTCATTTTTAGATATTACTTCATTTCAGTAATTTCTAATTTTTAATAATGACTGAATTTTCAGTAATTATTCATTTTTTTTCAGTAATAACCGAATTTTCAGCAATTGTTCTTGTTCAGCAATTACTGAATTTTCAGCAATTAGTCTTTTTTCAGTAATTACTGAATGTTCAGTAATTAGTCTTTTCAGCAATTACTGAATTTTCAGTAATTATTCTTTTTTCAGTAATTACTGAATTTTCAATAATTAGTCGTTTTCAGCAATTACTAATTTTTTAGTAATCATTCTTTTCTTAGTAATTACTGAATTTTCAGTAATCATTCTTTTTCAATAAATACTGAATTTTCAGTAATCATTCTTTTTTCAGTAATCACTGCATTTTCAGTCATTATTCTTCTTCAGCAATTACTGATTTTTCAGCAATCATTCTTTTTCAGTAATTGCTGAATTTTCAGTAATCATTCTTTTTTTTAAGTAATTACTGCATTTTCAGCAATTACTGAATTTTCAGTAATCATTCTTTTTCACTAATGACTGATTTTTCAGTAATCATTCTTTTTCACTAAAGACTGAATTTTCAGTAATTATTCATTTTCAGTAATTACTGATTTTTCGGTAATTACTGATTTTTCAGTAATCATTCTTTTTCAGTAATTACTGATATTTCAGTAATTATTCTTTTTCAATAGTTACTGAAACTTCAGTAAATTCTCGGCAGAGTACCGACTGCCAGTAAAATAAGAAAATCGAGCGTTCGCTCTGGGCGTTCGAACGCACCGGATGTTTTTCCGCAATGTGTTTCATCATGTGATCAATGGTTCTCTTGGGTGTGTCGCACTTCCGGTAATCGCCCCATCGTCCGGCAGCGGCGGAGCTGGTCAAGGGTGGTCCGTTGGTCAAACGGCAGCAGAGCGGCTCGTTGCACTCGGCGTTGGTGCCTTCCTGATAATAAGGATCGTAATGGGTGTCCGATATGTGAAGGACTTTGAAGGTGGGGGCGCCTTCCGTTGGGGCTACGGGTGGTTGGATCGGCGGTTTCTTAACCGGTGGAAACGCGACGTCCCACTCGTGTTCCGGATTGTAATCGTCGTCGCAGGCTTCCCCGCCAATCACGAAACTGCATATCTGCGATGGCCCTAAATTCACTTGTTTCAGCACGTAGATTAACTCGGTCTGCGAAAAACGAAAAAAAAAAAAATTATTATTTCGATCATTTTTCTCAAAGTCGAAAATTTCGACTTTAAGAATTTCGAAAAAAGTTTGAAAATTTTTCTTTTCTTCTTTCTTTCTTTCTTAAAAATGATCTTTAAAGGGGACACTTAATCATCGAATGATTCTAATATTTCTTCTTACGTAATTATCGAGAAAAAAAAATAAATATAAACGTTTATTTAATTGAAAAAAAATCAAGACTCTGCAAATTCTTGCATAATTATATATATTATCCGTTTCTTTTTTACCTTTGCGGACCTTTTATATACTTCGTATATTTTCTAAAACATAAAATATACGCAATACATTTTTTCGAGTATCGAAAAATATTGGAAATTTTAATCAAAATTGAACTGATTAATTATTCATTTTTAATTTTGATTTTTAATTTAATTTTCATTTTAATTTCAATTTTTTACTTTTCATTAAAAATTTATTTTCATTTGAATTTTTTTTACTATTTAATGCTAAATTAATTTTTATGAATTATTTAAAAATTAATCAATAATCATTTTATTTACAAAAATAAGAAACTTCAGTTGGGAATTTTTTTTTTTTTTTCAAATTTCGTTCGTTTCGAGTGTTTCGAACGATCGCAATTGGCGATTTTTTTGGTTTCTATTGGGACGTTTTCGTAGTAGGTGGCCGTTTATCTCGTTTGTAAAAAAAAAAAAAATGGTAAGTTCGTTGATCGATTCTCACCCCGAAGAGCGCGGTGACCCCTTGGCATACGCGAGGACTCTGGATTTTCAATCGAACGCAGAAATTAAATATGGATGACATAATCTCCTCGTCGGATTTGCCAATTTTGATGTAGTGCTGGAGTAGACCGGCCCCGACCTTGCACGCGGTGCAAGAGACCTTCGACATTATCGAGGTCTCGATCTCGACCATCACTTGCCTCAGGTCCAACAACCTCATCGCTTTGTCCACGAAGAGCGAAAGATGACCGCTCGATTGGACCGTCTCCATTTCCCAGAGCATACGTGAATAGTTAACCTGCAATTTTTTTTATTAACATTTTCGATCTTTTACCCTTACGAAACAAAAAGTATGTTTTTCCATAAAGAGAAAGATTTATTTCCCATTAAAAGAATTATCTACCATAAACATTTTTTTTTCCAATAAAAATGAATTTTTCATCATAAAAAGAATTTTTTCTCCATTTGAAAAGAGTTTTTCACCAGAATATAAGAATTTCCCATTAAAAGAATTTTTTACCATAAAAATAATAATTTCTCCATTAAAAATGAACTTCTCAGCAGAAAAACAAAATTTTCCTTTATAAGAATTTTTTACCATAAAAGATTTTTTTTTCCATTGAAAATAAATTTCTCAGCAGAAAAAAAAAATTTTCCTTTATAAGAATTTTTTTACCATAAAAGATTTTTTTTTCCATTTACAATGAATTTTTCACCATAAAAAAAATTCCCACTAAACGGATTTTTTACCAAAAAAAGAATTTATTTCTCCATTAAAAAAGAAGTTTACACCATAAAAAAAAGATATTCCATTAAAAGAATTTTTGTTTCATTAGAGATGAAACAAAATCATTTTTTACCATAAAAAATTCCATTAAAAAAATTGAAATGCTGTTTTTCCCACAATTTATTTGAATTTTTGTCTGTTTGTTTTTCCCCTAGGAATCTTCACTTTTCCGAAGTTCAACGCTCCGAGAATGCGTTGAGCGCGAGTCGCGGTAAGCGTCGTATCGCCACCCGAGTGAAAGTGTATTTCGGCGTTAAAAGTGAGAGCGAACGCAGATATTAATGCGTTAAGTGAGGAATCCGGATACGCGGAAGATCGCTAAATTCTGTTACGTCCGAAAACAAAAGGCAAAAAACTACAATCGGTAAGAAAATAAAAATATATAAAAAATACATCAAAAATATATTAAAAAATAAAAAAAAAATAAAATAAAATTTAAAAAATACAAAGAAAATTTTAAACAAAATAAAAATACAAACGGTAAGAAAAAGAACGAGCGAATCGTCGATGCGTCATTGTTACAAATAATTATCTGTAATTATTAATCGAGGATTACGCCAGTCGTTTATTTATTATAAATAAATAAATATTAATATACAATGTTTCTAATTATTCAGAAATTTGGACATTTGAAAATTATGGTGACTTGGAAATTTGCACAGTTTTTATGATCTGGACATTTTTGGAATTTTCGATAATATGCGAATTTGTAAATTCGAACATTTTTGGTAATTAAAAATGTTGACATTTCGAAATTTTGACATTTTTGATAATTTGGAAATTTGCAAATTTTTGATAATTTGAAAACTTGGAAATTTGGGAATTTTTTATCATTTAAAAATTTGCAAATTTTTGATAATTTGAAAACTTGGAAATTTGGGAATTTTTTATTATTCAAAATTTTTGAAATTTTTGATAATTTGAAAACTTGGAAATTTGCAAATTTTTGATAATTTGAAAACTTGGAAATTTGCAAATTTTTGATAATTTGAAAACTTGGAAATTTGGAAATTTTTTATCATTTGAAAATGTTAATTTTATGTTTTTCAACGATTTCATTAATTAGCAATAACAATGAAGATAATCACAACGTTGTAAAGTTTGAAAAAAATATATAAAAAGTTTACTTATGTTACAACATGAAGAAAAAACTGGTTTTCAGTGAGTAAAAATGATTTTCCATCGTCTCATAAAATATCTTACTCTATTGAGGGATTCCGTATCCATTTCCATGCTTCTGGAAGTCTCGATGGGCGGCAACTCCCGCAATTTCGATTCCGGTAGCAAAACGACACCGTAGTGACTTTGGACTCGCTCCTTAGCTTGGAGCCACTCGTCGGCCAATCGAGTCCAATTCGTGTTGTCTATTTCCACTTCCCTCTTCGATCTGTGTTCCCGCACGGGTACCCCTGTTTTTTGTACCGATAACATCGCGAAAATCTCGTTTCAGATACATCTCAAAAAACTAAAACTAATTTTTAAACAAATATTTAAAAAAATAAAAAAACAACAAAAAAATTAAAAAAAAAACAACAAAAAATAGAAAAAAAAACAAAAAAAAATAAAAAAATGGCATTTTACTAGCGTTAAAAGTGAAATGTTTTTTTTTTTCGGCGGTATTACCAAATGTGTGTTGCGTTACTCCAGCGAGGCACAGGAGTACGAGGCCACATCCCGCGATGTTCCATATTTGTTTTGGCATAATAATGTTTGGGTGCTTATCACTCTTGGATTTGTACCTGCGTGATAAGAAATAATAAAATAATAATTATTATTAAAGATAATAATAACAACAACAACAAGAATAATAATAATTAGTAAATAATTAATAAATAGTAAAAATTGCGAAAGAAACGTGAAAACAATAATAATGGTTGGGTGCTTATCACTCTTGGATTTGTACCTGCGTGATAAGAAATAATAAAATAATAATTATTATTAGTGATAATAATAACAACAACAACAATAATAATAATTAATAAATAATTAATAAATAATTAAAATTGCGAAAGAAATGTGAAAACAATAATAATAATGATAATAATTCTCTAAAATATAAATATATAAGAAAAAACGACGTTTTTCAAATTTCTCATTGCGTTATCCCGAAATACACTTGTTCGTTCATTGACCAATAAATTGATTTAAAAAAAACACAACGAAAATCGTAAAATCATAAAAAATTCGATATATCTCGATCTTCTTGATTTTTGCTCGTTGTTTGGGTTTGTTTGGGTTAAGTTGTGGTGTCGTTTTATCGTTTTCAAAGATATGTGATGCACGGTTGGTCCGAGGAATGAAAGAGGACGAGTCGACTAGGAACCAATTCCACACCGTTATAAAAGAGGAATGCTATTTAAATTTCGGACGCGACGTAGCCTCGAGTTCGAGACAACGAGTTTTAACTGTACAGGAGTGTTCCAGGTGGGTCAGTGACGGGACGGTAGCACGCACGTGTACCCATCTCCGTTCGATTTTCGTTCATTCGTTTGTACAGGCTCATTCACAAATCATCGGATTCAAAAATCGTTCGTTCAACGAAATAAGGCGATCGTTTTTTTTTTCTTTTCACGGAATATATTTATTTATTTGTCAATATCTGTTTTGTGACCTTGAAATATGCGACCTTGAAATTCGCGACCTTGAAATGTGTGACCCTGAAATTTGAGATCTTGAAATGTGTGACCCTGAAATCTGAGACCTTGAAAATTGTGACCTTGAAATCTGAGTCCTTGAAATTTGTGACCTTGAAAGTACGACCTTGAAATTTGTGACCCTGAAATTTGGAACCTCGAAATTTGTGACCTTAAAATCTGAGACCTTGAAATTTGTAATCTTGAAAATTAAGAGCTTGAAATTTGTGACCTTGAAAATTAAGACCTTTCAATCTTCGACCTTGAAATTTGTAACCTTGAAAATTAAGACCTTGAAATTTGTGACCTTGAAAATTAAGACCTTGAAATTTGTGACCTTGAAAATTAAGACCTTGACATTTCTGACCTTGAAAATTAAGACCTTTTAATCTTCGACCTTAAAATTTGTAACCTTGAAAATTAAGACCTTGAAAATGAAGACCTTGAAAATGAAGACCTTGAAATTTGTAACCTTGAAAATTAAGACCTTGAAATTTGTGACCTTGAAAATTAAGAGCTTGAAATTTGTGACCTTGAAAATTAAGACCTTTTAATCTTCGACCTTGAAATTTGTAACCTTGAAAATTAAGACCTTGAAATTTGTGACCTTGAAAATTAAGCTTCGACCTTGAAATTTGTAACCTTGAAAATTAAGACCTTTTAATCTTCGACCTTGAAATTTGTAACCTTGAAAATTAAGACCTTGAAAATTAAGACCTTGAAATTTGTAACCTTGAAAATTAAGACCTTCAAATTTGTGACCTTGAAAATTAAGACCTTTTAATCTTCGACCTTGAAATTTGTAACCTTGAAAATTAAGACCTTGAAATTTGTGACCTTGAAAATTAAGGAAAATTAAGACCTTGAAATTTGTGACCTTGAAAATTAAGACCTTTTAATCGTCGACCTTGAAAATTGCGCTCTTGAAATTTGTGACCTTGAAAGTCACGAAAAGTTCTTGAGTTCTAAAAACAAGAATTGTATTTAAAACTCGTTTTTAGCCTAAACTAAGAATTTTGGGAAGAAACTTGCAAGAGGGCTCTGTCCGGCACTGTAGATAGATAAAATGCTTCGTCATCGTAAAATCTAATGAAACACGATACCGATAGATATTTGTTATCTCCGCGCGGAGTACTGACATCAGCGAGGTAAACGGTTCAAGGACACGTAAAAATGCGATATTGCGCGTTATCGCTGTGCAACGGTGTACAAATTGAGTCACGAGATGCGCAGAGCGTATCTCGTTAACCATCGTATGTTTTCAACGAGCTGTCTTGTGTACGTCCCTGATTACGTAGCGCGACGTAGCTTCAACGGTTCGCTTTGTATTTCACCGTCGAATCAGTCGAGAAATCGGTTTGGCAGTTCTTTAGTTGGAAACGTCATCGTCATCATCATCATCATCGTCATCGTCATTACCATAATCAACATTATCATCCCCATAGTCATTGTCATCATCATCGTAGTCATCGTCATCATAATCATCATCATCATCGTCATCATAATCCTCAAAATCGCCATCGTCGTCATCAACATCATCGTCATTATGATTATTGTTATCGTCATCATCATCATCATCGTCATTATGATTATTGTCATCATCATCATCATCATAATCCTCAAAATCGCCATTGTCGTCATCAACATCATCGTCATTATGATTATTGTTATCGTCATCATCATCATCATCATCGTCATTATGATTATTGTTATCGTCATCGTCATCATCATCATCATCATCATCGTCGTCGTCATCGTCATTACCACCATCAACATCACCATCATCCCCATAGTCATTGTCATCGTCATCAGAATCATCATCATCATCATCATCGTCATAATCCTCAAAATCGTCATCGTCATTGTCATCATCATCGTCATCGTCATCGTCATCGTCATCGTCATCGTCATCGTCATCGTCATCGTCATTATGATTATTGTTATCGTCATCGTCATCATCATCATCATAATCCTCAAAATCGCCATCGTCGTCATCAACATCATCGTCATTATGATTATTGTTATCGTCATCATCATCATCATCGTCATTATGATTATTGTATGATTATTGTTATCGTCATCATCATCATTATGATTATTGTTATCGTCATCATCATCATCATCATCGTCATTATGATTATTGTTATCGTCATCGTCATCATCATCATCATCATCGTCGTCGTCATCGTCATTACCACCATCAACATCATCATCATCGTCGGCGTCATCGTCATTACCACCATCAACATCACCATCATCCCCATAGTCATCGTCATCGTCATCGTCATCGCCATCGCCATCATCATCATCATTTCTATCATTATAATTATTCTTATCATCAGCACTGTCACCATCATCATCATCATCATCATCATTTCTATCATTATCATTATTCTTATCATCAGCACTGTCACCATCATCATCATTTCTGTTATTATTATCATATTCACCACCATTATGTTCATAATACAGATGCGCACTCTCATACACATACACGCGCGTAAAATAGTTCTCTTTGCATGAGTGGGTCAGTGAGATTCGCATCAGCGAAAGTCAGTCGCTTCTTTCGACCGGCATTTGGACCACGGAATGTTGCCATTATTGCTACACGCAAATTCACCTCGATCGTTCTCGATTATTTTCTCACACATTGTTTCGACATCACTCGCAAACATACGTAAAAAGAAAGTTTTGTAGACCAGCAATTATTACAAATTATGAATATTTTCGTTGTTTATTTAAGAAAAATATCACCATAATAATTATTATTATTATTATTATTGTATTTACAATAATACTTAATTTCATATTTACTTTGATATTTCAATAAAATCAGGTAAGTATAAAAACTGCGCAGAGTGGGATCGATCTTTTCAAAGTCTTTTGAACGATCGTATATCGTGCCTTAACCTTACCAAATATCGCATATCTTTGCACACGCGCGTAAACCCGATAGCCTATAACTCTACGGAGTGTAACAGCGTGACGTCACAACTGTAAGCGCCACTACAGTGGTCTTCAAATCCAGTAACAGAATTCGAATTTTCGTAGTATTAAAAATCATTCATAATATTATCTTAAAAAACAAAAAAGAATAAAAAAAAACAATAAAAAATACATTTTTGAACAGAAACGAAATAAATGTTTAATTTCTTCAAAATTGTTGAGAAATTAAATTAAAAAAAAAGACTACGCTTAACCATTAAAAAAAAATTAATTATTTTCTAAATATATTAATATCTTAACTAAGTAATTTCTAAACTAATTAATACCTTAATTAATTAAATACTAAATCAATTAAATAATAAAATTAATAAAATCTAAATTAATTAAAAAATAAAATTGATAAAAAATCTCTAAACTCATTAATTTCTTATGTTAAATTAAAATAGTATATATTTTTCAAAAACTACGCCCAAAAACCCAAAAAAAATTATAAAAATTTGAATTTTTGGGATATAATAAAAACCAAAGAAAGAAAACAAAGAATAGAAATGTTCAAAATGATTTCTCAAGAAAACCAAGGGAGCTAACGACAATAAGTGAGATCCGTGTATTTTTTGTACGTTCTCTCATTCCATCTTGTTCTGGTGGTCGGTTCGTTGGTGGGTCAAATAACGGTCAAAGTAGAGTATTACGAGGAGCCCGGGTATCTCGCGCTCGACTTCGCGCCACCTGCTAACCGCGGTAGCACACCGAATACGAGTGTGTATTCCAAAGGGGCGGGGGGGGGGGGGGGGGGGGGGGGGGGCGATTCCCGAAACGCCGTGCCAGTCGAGCGCGAACCGCGAGCGGCACTCCTTTTTCTGGAAGAGACCGAGCGACTAGAGGAAACGACGAAACGAACGTATCCAAACTCGAAAAATACAAAAATAAACAAAAATTATCAATACAAAAAAAAATGAAAAAAAAATATCGAGTGTCGCGTCTCTGATCCGTGTATTTTATTTTCGAAGAAATAACACAACTTACATAAAACAATAAATCCAAACAGACGTGTTTTTCTTTTTCGTCTCAAATGTAAATTACGTATTTGTCAATTGCAAATTTAGCTTTAATTATAAATTAAGTAAAAAATATTCAAAATTTTCCGTTTCCTCGTATTAATAATAATAATAATAATAATAATTTAAAGTAAAATTATATTTGTATGGAAAAAAATGTTTTTTAATTTTCCAATCTTAATTTTATTTTTATTTATTACTATTATTATTATTATTATTGTTGTTGTTGTTAATACGTAATAATATTCTTTCGTATTAACGACAATTATTATTATTAAAAAAAAACAATATCCTACACAATTTCAATTTTATTTAAAATTGTTATTATCATTGTCTATATTTGCAATGTTATCATTCGATTTTGAGACAGCCTGTACATAAACGTATTTATATTTATTTCATCAATTTTCTCGCTAATCATTTTTTATTAATTTATTTCAAATTTGTTGCTCAATTCTTTATTGTTTCTTTTTTTCAATTTTTAATAGACAAAAGATTCGATTGAAAGTGTTCGAAGAATTGTCGCGACGGTTGAGCCTTTTTGGATCGTTGATGACCGATGCAGTTTCACTGATCACGTTTCGAGTGAAAGCTCTCCGAGAGTCGTTACGAAGTACGGTTCCCCGAGACAGAGACGAGCGACGCGATCAAAATTTTTCTTCGACCGTTTGATTTTCATTTTCGTCGATTTTCACTTAATGTTTGATTACTTTCGAAACGTGACGCAACGAAGGGTGCTTTTTTCGAATTGGCTGGATAAGAAGAATGATATAAGTAAAATCTTCGATTTAAGGGCATGAAGAACATTACTACGTGACACACGAGTGCGAGAGAGATAGTCGAAACGTTTTAAACCGCGATTTTTCGAGAGTGAAACGTTTTTATCCAAAATGGCGACCGGAAGGTCCTCGGTGCCATCGTCCTGAATCCACACAAGAAATTTCGTACCGATTGATTCAGCCGTTTGAGAGAATAGTGGTTTCAAAATTTCGAAGTGGACGGA
>JAPYZJ010007912.1:0-10554 GCA_030522765.1 Ophioninae sp. B BG-2022a
GCGAAGTGCGGGTAGGAAGTGACAGAAAAAGATGAACCAATGGAAGGCTAGCAAGGAAAAGTGGAAATATTGAAAAATTGGAACTCGAGGAGAAAAAAAGAAAAAGGACATATGTAAAAACCCAATAGGGTGTACATGGAAAATAAAAGGAATAAAAGAACCCCCCATTATTAAAAGTAGGTTAATCTTCGGTTAAAAAGTCGGCACAGATTTCCAGCTACTGACGAAACCTCAGTCGAGTATCTGCCATTATCGTTTTATTTGTCTTCACTAGTCGTTGAAAGTTGAACAGCAACGTTACCAAGTGCGAGTATATATAATTAAATGGTTCAATTGTAAGACTAAACCCGTACGGTACGGTATAAACTACTGTAAATTCACGATTCTCCAATTTTGGAGCGTCTCTTTGCCCGACGGTCGATCCAGTAATATCTTAATTAGTTAAGTGTAAACGACGATAGAATAATACATGTTTACACTAAAACACGAAGTCGAGGCAAGAATCCACTTAGTCCAACTACGGTTCTATGTTCGTTCGGTTTAAGACCATCTTTGCGCGACGTTTCTCTACGATCGTAGAAACTACGTTTCGCGGTGGTGGTATATCCCTTGTGGGACCGTATCTTAACCCCGGCGCTTGGGAAGAGTCCCCCATCCCTGCGTCGCGAATTGATCGCGATGTACGAAAACGGAATCGCGCTTCGACTGGATTTCCCTCTGTCTTCGTTCGACATGGTCGCTCGAGGTTGAGCGTGGTCTAATTGGATCTCGGTCGTATTCGCGTTATCCCTCGCGCGAGACTTTCAAGTGCGGGAGTCGCGCTGTCATTCACAGGGCGTGGATGGTGGCGGTCTAGGATGGGACCCGCGGCGGCGCCGAGTACCAACGAGAAGAGAAACGTCTCGCGCAAAGGCGTGCTCTTTCGACTATCAAACGAGTTACTTTCCAGGCATATATACCTATTTTTTTTTTTTTAATGAGTCTATTAGGAACGCGCTGCATTCAAAGGGAGAAAGAGGGAGAGAGAGAGAGAGAAAGGAGGCGAAAGTTGCCGCACGACAAACGCCTCTGAATAGACGATTAGTATTTCGTAGACGAGAAGAGGAGGAGAAGTAGTGGAGGATGGAAGAGAAGCCGCCACCGAGCGTTAATCTTGGCTTCGTACAAATACACAAGACGAGTTTTCAAGAGAGAGAGAGAGAGAGAGAGACCTGCTATCGCGCGGGATATGGAGAAAAAACAACTGTCAAATATATCGTGTTATTTCTGTACGGAGTAAGCTGGCATAAACATAGGCAGGGTAATCTTGGTAGCGGCTTAAACCAATTATAAATAGTACACAGGGTGTCCAGAAAATTGCAGAATATAGCAAAGAGGCTTCTTTGATTAGGGACCGTCGAACTGATAAAATGTGTCATCGAAAAGAGCTTAAAAGCTCGGGTAATACTGGATGTTAAAAAAATTTAAATAGCTCGACAGTAGATATTCAAAAGCAAGTAAATGGTTGAAAAAATTACTACCGTGTCTGATAAAACCGAGGCAAGTGATGGGCGGTCGGGTTTGCCGCTCCGGCGGTCACTGAAGTTAAGCAGTACTACGCGCGGCTTATACCGAGAGTGGTGGCCGCTTTGCCGTCGTATGGTTACCAGTGAGCGGCCGGCCGATTTTTATGACCTCAAATCGGTTGTGCTTGCAACGAGGAAGGTTCGGTTCGAAAAATAGTGGGAAAAGCTGGAAAATCGGGGAAACGGTGAAAAAGTAGAAATAAGAGGATAACGTGGAAATACAGAGGAAAAGGAAATACAAGAGGAAATGTAAAAACCCGCATAGGAGTACAAGGAATAATGAGATTATCATTAAAAAAAATGTTTTCTACTGCCAAGGAAACCGTTACCAGTCTTTCCTTCCGATTTCGTTCGTTTTTGGATATGTTATTCTTTATGAAATTTTAAGGGACACGTATTTTTTTTTTACGGCGTAAAAAATGCTTTATAAAAATTATATTATAAAAATTTCGAGATTCAAGACAGCGAAGTTGCCACACTGAAAAGCTAGCTTCTCTATATATCGTTCCGCCGCGTGATTTCGGGTGGAATGAATTCGAATCTTCCGTAATTTTTTTTTTCGCCACAATAAACTTCATTGACCATATAAACATTTATTGAAGAATGTGAATCGAACGACGTAAATTTCTTTCTACTTTCCAATTTTTTCATACTTCGATTTCACTATTGGGTAATTCTGGTGATAATTTACACATAAATGTAGACTTCACGCTTCAGCGTTTTTAGGAAAGTCAGGCCCCGAGGGGATAATCCCGTAAGTTTGTTCCTTTAATGCCTGATTCTATGTGAGTTCCATCGTTTTCAAAGAATACGTTTAAAAATACTCACTTGGCTTTTAAAAAATACCAATTTTTTAAAAATACTAATTAAAAAAAAAACTATTTTTTACAAAATACTTATTTAAAAAAAAATACTTATTCACCTTGTCGACTGAAAATTCATCAACCTCTATTTCAGTGTTTAAAAAAATGCATCTCTTAAAGGGTTGGAAAAGTATGTTGTTTTTTTTTTTTATTTCTGTATCCATGCGTGCAAATGAATTATTTTCGATATTTTATTTATTTCATGAACACCCTGTATACGCATAGAGGCATCGTGTGTCCTCGCGTCCGTGACTCGACGCGCTCCAGTTTGCAATAATGCCCTTTGCCGTCGGGACTCTCGTCGAGTCTCATAGGCACGAGGAACAAGTGAGCGCGATATGTACACGTTGCAAGTTTGCGCAGTTGGAGATGGTCGGGCCGTTCTTGAATTCTGGTACCCGTTAATCGTCGAGAGATTCGGGTTTAGTCTCCCCGGTGGTGTACTCGGACGGTTGCTCCCGCACACTCGTCGAATATCCCGACAGACACGAGCGAGCACTCGAGATTCGACCGCCGCGTCCGGGTTTCTCACCGAGGAGCCCAACTGCCCGAGAGCAAACGCGTAAAAGACTAGCTTTTACCCGTGGCTTCCCGCCCGCGTTAAAATTCGCCTACGGCCATTCCCGATTTTCAAAGGAGCTCAAGTGAATCGACTCGTTCGATCGGACGATCAACGAAATTTGCCCGTGGCTTTTCAGCTTTCAACACGAAAATGAACATTCCAAAGCTGAATTTAAAAAAGACACCGAAATTGAATCACTAGTTAGTGGAAGAAAGGGCAAAACAATTATGGAGACATTTAGGAAAACGACGATCAAATTTCTGCAAATATTCGGTGTAGTAAAAAGAAATCCATTATTTTTCCAAAAGGTGTCTTATCTGTATCTCGCGTTTTATAAGATCGGGTTACTCTAGATGGGATTAGAAATGTGAGCTTTGGTACTGAACAAACTGTTGTGATAGTTTTGTGATTCGTTGACGCCAGAAAATAATGGATTTCCTTTTACTACACCTAATATAATATTAAACTACTCTTCCCCTTCCCACTCCCCGTAAAAAGCTGTTTTGTTGATAAAATTAGTCTAGAGCCGTTCGGGGCAACCGAGCGGGTAAGTGTGCGCATCCCCGAACGGGCCGAGAGTGGTTTGCGGTTTAATGCAGCGAGTTGCACGCGCCTCAGTGGAGAATTAGATTGGATAATCAGAAACGGCGCGCTGCAGGGCCTTTGTATTTTTTTCTCTTGGAAAATACGAGAACGGACGATCCCGAAATAGATCTTTCTACCACGACAAAGAGCGCGACGGCTAACCTAAACGACCAAATTGAGGTGAGTTAATTGTGTTTATCTTTTTAAATAATGATCAGAAAAAACTTTGAGGTTGTATTCGATGCTGATGGAGTTATGGACATGAATATGCGTTTTGTCATGCTGGAATAATCTGGCGCTTGCTATAGACCTCATCGTTTGGGGAAAGACGATAAATTTGACGATGGGTTATCGGTAAAATCGATCTAAAAATCTCATTAATCCCCTATTACCTCCAGATCTAATCTTATCGATTTTTCTAGTCTCATAGCTTCATAAGTAACTATAGTCCAGTCGAATTAGACGAAAAAAGGACCAAACCCGGGAATAATTATAAGTAGAATTTTTCCTTCGGAATTCGTTAGGGGGGGTTACTGGGAGTCTACATTTCGGTTTTCGAATTCCTAGTGGTGGTGCATTTTCCGCTATCTTGATTTTAAGGGTGGTTTTTGTTTTCCAAATAACTCGTTTATTTTCAATTTTACACAAAAAATGGTTATTATCAAAGTTGTTTAGAATTAAATTTTCTACAATTTTTGTTCTTACCATTTTTTCCGTAGGATCGATATTTTTCGATTTACACCCAAAAAGAAAGGGTGATGTTTGTTTATTGAATAACTCTTTTTTTTTCAATTTTACCCGAAAAGTGGTCATCACCAAAGTTGTTCGAAAGTAAATTTCCTACAATTTTTGTTCCTATCAATTTTCCTGTAGAATCGATATTTTTCGATATACGCTAGAGAAGAGGTGGGGGTGAAATTTTATTATTGCATTATCACGTTTTTTTGCAATTTCACCTGAAAAATGGTTATTATCAAAGTTGTTTGAAATTGAATTCAAACTGAGGAAATTGAATTCAAATTGAGGAAAAATTCTACTTATAATTATTCCCGGGTCAATCGACAATTCGACTGGGCTACTAGCTGACCCGGCGAACTTCGTACCGCCATACCTTTTTTCGTGAACGTAGGTATTTAATGACAAAAATAATAATAATATTTTTTAAAAATAAAAAACACGCTTTTAGCACGCACTAAAAATTACCAATGGAGCGTTTTGTCGAAAAATAATATTTTTTAAAACTAAAAAACAAGGTTTTAGCACGCGCTAAAAATTACAAAATGATTCGGACATTCAGTTTGATGATTCGAGAGTTTTCCCTTTGGCAAATCTTTATTAGATCGCAGGTACACATAAACAATTTCAATTCGTGACGAACGATAAATAATTACCTATGCGCAGTGGTTATAAGTAGGTCATCATCTTTATTAAATATTTACTATGATTTATTATCAAAGGAAGCATGGAGCGTTTATGTAATCTTTACTCTTTTTTGACAAAACGCTCCACGCTTTCTTTCATAATAAATCATTTCAAATAAATCAAATAGTAAATATTTAATAAAGATGATTACCTACTTATAACCATTTCGCACAGGTAATTATTTATCGTTGGTCACGAACTGAAGTTGTTTATGTTTACCTGCGATTTATAGAAGATTTCGCAAAGAGAAAACTTTTGAGTCATCAAACTAAATGTCCAAATCATTTTGTAATTTTTAGTGCGTGCGAAAACCGTGTTTTTTAGTTTTTAAAAATATTATTTTTGAACAAAACGCTCCATTTGTAATTTTTAGTGCGCGCTAAAAGTGTGTTTTTTAAACTATTATTTTTATTTTATACTTTTTTTATACATAAATCATAGGGCTGCATTTTAAATAGCCAACCCGCCACCTTGGGACGGCCGCCATGTTGGATTTAATTCACGCGATAATTTTTTTCGTATCCCATTCAGCTAACCCTTTCATTTGATACCCATATCATGGGGGTGGATTTCAAACAGCCAGTCCGCCATCTTGGGGAGGCCGCCATATTGGATTTGTAATGATGTTTCTTAGCTAGTCATGCATTGTCATCAGAACTCAGAGCGTGTGCAAAATTTCATCCTAATCGAAGACCGGGAAGTGGGTCAAATTGAGATTCTAAGATTTTCTTACATACATAGTTACAAGTGAAGCTAATAAAAGCGTGTTAAAAATGAAACAACATGGTCCATTTACAATAATTTGTATTGTAGTGCCTGGTAATGAACAATATTTTTTATTTTTCCTTTCGGAGAATAAACAAATAGCGCCGATGGTTTGCCGACTCTCGAGCACGAAACGTACAACTGCCCATGCGAAAAACACGGAAATTCAAGGTTTATTCCAAACACTTCTGAAGATTGACCCTGGGACTTATCTATTGTCATTGCGAAAGCAAGGTGCACTGGAAACTGGACACGTTTAAGGGCCGATTTTTCAATCGCCAGACAACTTTTATCTGAAGAATATGTTTAAAGTTTTGACAGCTTTTGTATAGAAAATATGTCAAACCGCCATATTTATTCCTCAGATAGAAGTTAACTGATGATTGAAAAGTCGGCCCTAAATTCAAAAGGAATGTCAGTTGGCAGTAATGGTATTCTTGGAATAAGCACATCCTCGCTTTTGAATTTTCCCCTTGTTATGGTAGCTTTAATTAAATTTTTCATAATTTGTTTACAACCAGTCTTGTACCGTTGCACAATTTTAGCTGATTCAGGTTTCGTAGCATAATTATCACAGAACCAATTTTAAGCTGTAAATTGTGTGGCGGTAATCGCGGCAAATCCAATGAATTCAGGAATTCAGTTGGATAATTGACTACTTCATTTGTATCGGTAATAGAATCGATTGACTTAAAAGTAGAAAATAATTTTTTTCTTTACACCAAAATGTGATCAAAAATTTTTATGACTAAAAATAAAAGCGTGGGGCCCTATATATGTGATAGTGAGGGCCCCACGCTTTTATTTTTAGTCATAAAAATTTTTGATCACATTTTGGTGTAAAGAAAAAAATAATTTGCTTCTTTTTGGTGCACTTTCAACGCATAAATAAAAGCGTGCCTTTTAAAAAACTTTTTTTTTAATATCTTGTTTGTGCTGATTCTTCTCAGAGAAAGAAAGTGACTGTTTAAATAACACAACGTTATACTGTAAATGTTCTATAAACACGCACCAGCATTCACAATATATCACGGCCAATTACTAAATAGACATCTATCAATATTTTCGGTGCAACTCGATGTCAATGCTGTCAACATTATCCAAACGGTAAATATTTTCTGAACGACTGAATGTTACGTCTTTTGTCACTTTCACTCACTCACATTTCGTTTTTACTGATTCTTTCCTGATTCTTTTCTACATTTCCGTTCATTTTAACGCTTACAAACCATGTCCAAACAATAACAAAGACAAAACAAAAAGAATTATTGAATTCCGTGCAGCGGTTCGGACGTTATGCGCTTACATACATTTCGGCGATTCATTTTTATTTATATAGATTATTTACAGCTTTTTAACGAATGATAACCTGTATTTGGGAGGTTTACGAGTTTTGTTTCGATAATTCGTTTACTTTATTCGAATTGCATTCGCTCGAGCATTTTTTTAAATAACTGGCTGACTCGGTGAAATTCATACTACCTAATATCGATTTTATCGTATCTCTTCATAAGCGACAATCAATCCTAATCAACTTTCCAACTCCAATTCATTGAGATCGATAATACTAGCCGCGTCGTGTACGGCTTGAGTTTATTTCGGTTTTTAAACGAAAGTCGTTTGTAATTCAAATAAATCCTATATCTCTTATTTGCATGAAAAATAAATCCAGTTAACATTCGGTGCAGAGCTTTCTGGTAAATCACGTTTTTTTCGTTTTGTTTACCGGCGCCCGGCGCGAAAATAAACAAAGATTTGAAACGTAATTGATTTTTTTTTTTTTGACGCCACGAAAACAAAAAAGTTACGGAATGAATAACATGTACGCATAGCGCAGCTGTCACACGTCCGCAACGTTCGCCTTCTATCGAAGGCATTCCAAAGTGACATTCTCATACGAAATTACAAATTTATATTTTTCAATCTTCCTTTGGGTTTATTGTATTTGTTCCCCAAACCACCCCATCATCGAGACGACTAAATTTGTAGGTACATATTGCAACTAGTTCAGGAATTCAGTTTCGCAGTTTTTTCCAAGTTTTCAAAAGATTTAATTACAAATGTATAGTTTTGAGATTTTTCTCTATACTTGTAGTATAAGACGTTATTACTTGGTAAATTTCATAGTTCTAGGTCAACGAAAAATACCTTATACTCTTTGATTCCCTTGAGAGTTGAAATATACATTTTTTTTACGGCATAAACGGCCATATCTTCTTTTTACGTTAACTCAGAAGTTTGATTTTTTCAGAGCTTCAAGGAACTGTAGACCTGAGTGTATGGTTTTAATTTCAACTCGATATCTCCACGCGTTCTCGAGATAAAGGGTCTTGACAGACGGACGAACGGACGGACAACAAAGTGATCCTATAAGGGTTCCATTTTTCCTGTTGAGATACGAAACCCTAAAAATGATTCAAATCCGGTCCAAGTCTGATACTGAATCGGATATACTGAATTTTCTAAAACCTTTTTTTCAATAAATACGAAAGATTTTCTGTGAAGTTTCTAAATTTGATAATTAGTTCAATACAGTGAATACCCTATTCCACTAGGTTTGACTTTTACCATTCCAGCCCTTCCCCGTTAAGCCAGACGACCTTTCAGATTGCAAAGAGCAAATACGCGATCCCAATGAATCTCCATACGAGACCAACGTTCGAACCGCATCAGTATCAAAGTCCATTAAACCCCGTTCAGTTCTTTTGGCGTGATTGAATAACAAAGAGACAGAACAGTCAAAAACGATTTCCTATAGGAACATCGATAGAGCCCCATTCCCCCCATTGGGTAACTGATTTATGAGCTAAAAAGTATCCAACGTGTAAAACCAGGTCATAAGCTATCTACATGTTGAGTTTCATTGAAAACGGTCAAGCCGTTTTACCGTGATTGATTAACGAAACATATCCATACAGACTTTCAGATTTATTAGTTACTACGAATCTCGTTGGTGGCGTTGGTCGATGGTGGTGTTGAATATAAGCGGCGAGGCGAAATCTCGCACGCGCGAGCCTCAACTTTTGATGGCTTTTTACGTGTCGATTCGCGAGTCGCGTTCGCGTTTGGCTCGTAACCCGCCACGTTTCTCCCCATCTCTCCGCGCTATACATCTATATTAGCATTATCTCGAAAGAGGCCGGGTGTAACACAAAAGAGAGCTCGGGTATACATGAAATCGCAGGGTGGAAAAAAAAAGTGACGAGATGTCGAACGGGGCGAGGGTTCATGGGCAAACGGTAGGTTGGAGGAGAACGGGATGACGATGTGTAGTGGGTAACGGGCAAAGAGAATCGTTGTAGATGGAGGTTACATACAAACTCCGAACAGAGATTTTGCGTTCTCGGAACGATGTACATGCACAGTTCGCCCTCCTATTTATTCGCGTACATAAAAGTGGTGACTCCGAGCGGTGTTTCGCGCGGTCGCACGCTTATCGGAGCCAATCTCGCGCGCATCCGCGCTTTCAATACTGAACAGCACCCCTCATCGTCGCTCCGGTTCTAACCCTCCTCCTGCTGGTTGATGGCTCGTCGAGTATAGAGCTTTCGCAAGTAATAACACCTCCCCCCCCCCCCCCCCCCAACTTGCCTCTCACTCTGTCCCATTTTTCTACAACCTATATAAGAAAACTTTTGTCTCCCCCTCCCCCCTCCAGGAATTCTCCTCTTGGAAATGTACGTTTTTTTTCGAAGCGCAGAGAGTACGTACGAGTGCGGTAAATAAAAGAGGAAAGTAGGGAAAAAACGAAAAAAAAAAGAAGAGAAGGCACGGGCGCGACGGAAAAGGAGGTAATAATTTTTAGTCGCGACGAGAGCCGCTGTTTGATTATTATTCACGAGAGATATCGAATAACTCGTGTGTATTCGTTTCTCTCTCTCTCTCTCTCTCTCTCTCTCTCTCTCTCTCTCTCTCTCTTTCGCTCTCTCGGCGAAAACACGTCAACGCAGGCGAGGAGAGGGCCGCGTTTGGCGTCTGTACGAATATGCATAAATACGCGGTGTGGTGTCGACGAATCGGAGGGATCGCGAGCAGTGAATTATTCAGACGTACCTAGCGAACCGTTCGCGTGCGAGCGAGCGAGCGGCGTTACCGATGCGCGTGCAAATAATGTACGTATGGGATAGCGCGAATATCGACGTCGTGTGTCTCGCGACGCCTGCGAATGACGACGGATAATAAAATATATTATATCGGAAGCCCCCACAGCGAGGAAAAAACAGAAAAACAAAGCAAAACATTAATTAGTTTCGTACCGAACTCTCGAAACCAGCTTAATTTCATGAAAGTACCATTCTCGTCGATATTCGATAATTGTGTGAAAAAGTGATAATCGGCGTTCGTAATCATTCGGGATAATCGCCCGCTGGGGGTAAGTGTGCGCACTTCTTTTGCCTCCGAATAGAGATAGACAATTTTTGCTCGCGTGGATAATTAGTTTGGATAATCAAAACGTGTGGAGCGCCGTTTCTGTTTTTTAATTTTTTTTTATGTAAAAATCAAAAATAGACGATCGAAATATAGATTTTTGTGTCACCGGGAAAGAGCGTTGCGGCTACGACTGAATTTAAATTAATATGAGTCTAATTTATTAATTTCAATTTAACTCTTCAATTCCCAGTGTCACCTGTAGGTGACATATGTTTAGTCGTGATTTTATACCATAGTTAAATATATTTTTTAATTTTTTTTTCTAATAACACCGGCACACAAAAAAAAAATTGTCTGTACACCGGGTGCCACCTATCTACGGGTATGTTTTTCGACCCGCTGAATACGAATTTCAAGTCAG
>JAPYZJ010007913.1:0-14191 GCA_030522765.1 Ophioninae sp. B BG-2022a
GACGCTTTTTTTAACCCTAGATAGATAACCATGTTTGAGTGAGCATATTTTGGATTTTGTGTATATTAGGTTTTTGAATGTGATATTATGTCTTAGTGTGTGTAATTTTATTGTGAGTAAATGAAAAACATTAGAGTTTATTGATATTTTTATTAAAAAAAAAACTTAAAGAACAAAACAAGGTACTTCTTACTTTACAAAACTTGACAATTTTTAAAAATCGATTGCGTCGTTTCGACGTAGGTTATCTACGAAGGGTTAAAAAAAAAGCTTACAGTTAATAGTGAACATTGTTTTCTGAACCAACATTATTATCAATACGTTGATTATTGAATAAATGATCAAATAAACATTTTCATTTCAAAATTCGTTACTTTTTCGTACTTAAAAACAAACAAGGTGGGTCTCACATGGGTCAGGTACCTTACTGGTGCCCGACGAAAGAAAAAAACTAGATTTTGATTTGCAGTCGAAACTCTGACGCGGAGTGATCAGAGAGCTTGTTAGAAAAGGCGTGGGTTTTCGACTCGTCTCGCGTGTGTACGCGATTTCGCGAGTGGCGAAACCAAAGCGGCTAGACGCGTGCGGAAGAGCGGGGTCCGGACCGGCGCGGGACGCAACCCGGTGGGGAAACCGAGCGAGGACTCAAACGTCGACGACTGGGTCCTCCTCCTCCTCCTCCTCTTCTTCTTGCACGGACAAAGATAGACGGAGAGAGAGAGAAAGAGGAAGAAGGTCCAAAGTTTTCGCGGTTCGAGGACCACAGCCAGACGGTACGCAGACACCGCGAACTATTACTGGACACCGCAGCGAGGGGAACCACGGGGCGGGGTGGATGAAGGAGAGAAACGCCTGAGCGAGAAAACGAGAGCCGGCGGACTTTGAGTAGCGGAACACGCGAAACGGTACCACGAAGAAAAGACAAACGGAAGACAGCGACGGAGAAAAAAAAACGTTTCGCGACACTTTTTCTACGTCTCTTTATAATCCTCCCGTTTTTTTCCACTCCTTAACCAAAATCTTTATTTCGACAACGGATCATCAATCCGATCTTTTCCTCGACCCAAAAAACTCTCTCGGATTAATTTCTACACCTTTCGCCAAACGTCGAAAGCTCTTTTTTTCCTTCCTCTTCGTTTTCTTCTTCTCTTCAGCTGTGTCTGGCGTAATCCTATTGCGTGGGTGGCTTCCGCGGATCCCGAAATATTAACGAACCCGAGTGACCGCGGTAGCACCGGCAAATTTTTACGCTTTATCGTGCGCTCGCGAATACTCGGCCCATTTTTCTCACTACCGCTTAACGCGCAACGGTGACTTTTATTTATTAGGTCTAGTCTAAAGAAATCCATGATTTTTTAAATCGACGGCTTTGGTTATCTGTATCTCGCGTTGCAAAGTACAGATTTCGTACTGAAGAAACTTTGGTGACGGTTTTGTGATTGACTTCAGAAAATAATGGATTTCTTTTTACTACACCTAAATTGTTATTTCTTGTATAAAAAAGATAAAAGAGAGAGAGAGGAAAAAAACGTCCGTTTCATTGAACCTTCTTCGTAACACTGATTCTAAGAAACTTTCAGGACTGAATCAAATAAAATCAATTCGGTCTATTTTCGAACTCTCGCTACACGAAATTAGTCAATTTATAAATTAGTAATTTATAAATTAGAAAATTTATAAATTAGAAAATTTATAAATTAGAAAATTTAGAAATTAGAAAATTTATAAATTAGAAAATTTATAAATTAGAAAATTTATAAATTAGAAAATTTGTGAACGTTCTTCAAGTATTACGCTCGAGAAATATTTGTTGCATAAAAAACAACAGACTTCAACGTGCAAGAAAAATGTTATCGTAAAAATCTTATCACAAAAGTGAAAACACGCGTTTGAACAAAGATTGACGACAAAGGGTTGATCGAATCTATTTTTGTTTTTTTTTTGCGAAGCCTAAAGAGGATTTATAATACGACCCTATAATTGTTTAAACGAGGTTTAGCTAACGGAAATTAATAAAAAAAAGAGTTTGGCACGGTTTTTCTTTTTTTCGGCTGGATCTAATCGATGATAGAGCTAGGGCTTTATCCGTGGCCAAAGTCGCTTTACCGGCCACCTCGAGGCGATGCTAACGCGGTGTCCAAGACGCCGCTGGGGCGCCTGATGACGTTGACCTCGCGAGCGAGAGAATCGCGACGCGAACGAGAGGGGGGAGAGAGAGAGAGAAAAAGAGAGAGAGAGATATGAGGCCTCGAAGGGGCGCTTAACGGCCCTCCCCCTGCTCTCTTTTTCCTCCCTATCTCCTTTTCTCTCTCTTTCTCTCGCTTTTCTCTTGTCGTGCGGAAAGCAAGCCGCCAGGAGACGATGCTCGCGCGCCGCGACGCTGACACACCGCGTATATTTGGCCCGAGTCTCCCGGTAGAGTGTTGGACCGAGAGGGGGAGGAAGATAGACGGAGAAAAAGAGAGAGAAAAAGAAAGAGAGAGAGAGAGAAAGAGAGGGTTATTTATTTCGTACTCTGGGGCAAGCCCCTTAAAAGCTCCGTGCAGAAATACGTATCGTACGTTATTTCGATTTTCGGCGTATCGATTGTTTATACAAAAAGAAAAATTCATTAGGTATCCTGCTCTCTACGCGATACGAGCACGGAGTATTTTTTTTTTTTTTTTGGCTCTGTCAAAAGTTTTGCGATCGTTGTCGTATTCTGATAAATTATAAATTTGATAATAAAATTTTTATTTCAAAATGAACGTTTTTGTCCAATTGAGATTAAATTGTTATTGAGTAGTTTATTATTTCGTATTGGGCTAATGAAGGAATGATAGAAACATCGTAAAGTTTATTGATATTTTCGTTTATGTTGTTTTCTTGCTATTTTCGTTTATGTTGTTTTCTTGCTATTTTTGTTTGGGTTTGTTTTATTGCTATTTTTGTTTGGGTTTGTTTTATTGCTATTTTCGTTTGGGTTTGTTTTATTGCTATTTTTGTTTGGGTTTGTTTTATTGCTATTTTCGTTTGGGTTTGTTTTATTGCTATTTTTGTTTATATTGTTTTGTTGCTAATTTCGCAATTGTTTCTTAATTCAATTGTTTTAACGGTGAAAATTTAAGAAGATAAACGAATCGTAAAAATATTCGCGATATGCGAGCTATGGCAGTTGAAAGAGCATTTTCTTAAACTTCAGAGCTTTCAGGATTGTACAATACAGACTTAAAAGCATCGTTGCCGTTAAGTATCATCCTCCTGACTATCGACGTCCTGGGGAAGAGATGGAACCAGCAGTGACATTTTAGTACGTGCGATCCTCCGGGTTCGCTCTTTCAGGGTGCTATTAATCAACGCACGATAAATCGGGACAGGGGGAAGCGCCGAAATAGCGAGGTAATTCCCCAACGAACCGAGCTAATCGAATTACCTGGATAAGACGAAAATTTAGAGGGCCACAGTGTCTTTCCGGCTCAACGCAGATAAATCCTCCGAAACTATTTCAATTAAGGTTGTACGGGCTATTAAAGAACCTGCCACGTTTCTCATCGTGCTTTACTCGCGTTACGATTTTCCCTTCGAATTCATCGCTTTCGAACACGCTTTTGCATCGTTCGACTGCAAGGACTTAAAAAATATATTTTTTTTCAATTTACTTATCATCGTTGTTTTTTTTTTTTTCATTTTTTAAAATATTTATTTAACGTTGTTTGGGTTTGTCATTTTTTAAATATTTACTTCACGTTGTTGTTTTTGTCATCACTCAAAACACGTTTTTTTTTAAATTGGGAGTTGACCTTGATAATAAATAAGGATAATGATAAATATAACGAGAAATTAAATATTGCTGATCGTAAAAATTCATTTTTCGCATTCCTACCTACGAAGATTTTCTTCTCGCTGAAATATAACCTTGTACTCGTGGATTACGAGACTTTATACATTTTTAACTAAATTTAAGTGATACATTTTCATGATAAATTTAAACGACAAATTTTAATGATAAACTTTGAAATTTCTAATTAAATTTAAATAATAAAGTAAGATGACAAATTTCGATGATAAACCTATTGAATTTCCAATGAAATAAAAATGATAAACTTACACGATAAACTGGATAAATTCTTGAATAAATAAAAACAAAAGAATTCTGAGGGGAAAAAAGCAGAAAAATATTTCGAATACAAAAAAGTGGTAAAATCCTAAAAAAAATGTTTAGGCTAATAAATATTTCACAAGTTTTATTGTCGAAAGCCCAGATCACCAAACCCAAACGAAAAAGTCGTCAAAAAACCAAAATGTTTGGACTAGCAAACATTTTGTTTTATTGGGCTTTATTAAAAGCTCGGATTATCAATTTCCCAACGTAATAATTAATTCGAATAAGATAAATGTTTTCTCCAGGGAAATGATTGAAACGGAATGTTTTTTACAAGTCGCAAAAATCGACTATATTTTCGGGAGGCAACCACGTCAAAAAAAAAGTATAGGTACGCGAAAAAAAGAAAAACGAAAATGCAGACTGACCGATTGTAGGGAGTTTTGCATGAAGCGTGCTGCTGGAGTTTGGTCATCGGTGGCAAAGATTCTCCTCCGCCCTCGTCGCCGCGATCATCCGCAGGTTCGTCACCACCCGTGTCACCATCGTCCGCACCTTCCATCGCTGTCGAATAACACAAAACGTCTCCTCGTTTAAATATTTCTTGCCCTCTGTGTTTACCAATGCAAAAGACCAAACGATCAAACGAAGAATCAAAACAAAAGGTCCGTCACGACCCGGGAAAACCTATTAGGTCTGTTTTGTGACCTTCAAGCTTGAGGCATTGGAAATCGACGAAAATTCATTAAATCCGACAGTTCGAATATTTTTTGAAGCAATTTTGCCTACCAAAATAACTTTAATATTTCCACATACTTTTCAATTCGATCAATCGATTTCGATTAATCGATTCTCGTGGCTCAAATGTGCCAAAGCAATTTTATAAAAATAAAAAAAGTATTAGGTATGAAATTATTAAATTATTCAATTATTTATTAGATTATTAAAAGTATTGAAAAAGGCAAAGAGGATAATCATTTTCGTTAAAAAAATACGGTAAAAAACGAGGCTTATGATAGCAATGAAAAAATGGTGGATGGAAGACAACCTATGAGACACTTTTCATATAAATAAATAAATAAATAAATAAATATATATATATGTTTATTTATTTATTTATAAATTTTCAAATATTTTATATTTATAAATATAAATATAAATATTTATAAATAAATATTATTTATAAATTTATAAATTATATATTTATATATATATATATATTTATATATTTATTTATTTATATGAAAAGTCTCTCGTAGGCTGTCATCCATTCGCCATTTTTTTCCATATATGTATCCAAACACATGAGATATATTGCACGAGTATCAACAGATCTAACGTCCAGATCCTCGTCAAGTATCGATCCGATCGTTCCACCGAAAAATACTACGAAACCCATACCTACAAATATAACAAAATTCCTTGCTGATTGTCCGATTCTTCGGGCTTTATCGGATACCCTCGATCGGATTAAAGCATCGTTTAATAATGGTGGCCAGAAGAGAGGGGGATGAGGGGGGGTGGCGTTTTCATTCTCCCTCTTTTATTAAAAGAGAGAGAGGGGGGGATGCCAAATTCTCTGTTGGCTTTGCAAGCCCGTAAGAGTTTCTGTGTGCTCGTGTCCGAAACAGGCATCGTTCGTTCGACTGCCAGATCCCATGGCTGCTATAACGTCGAGGAGAGGAAGAGAGGAAGAGGAAGAGAGAGAAGAGTTTTTAGTGGTTCCAACAGTCGTCTCATGGTCTAGCCACCCCCTTGGTACGTATATACATACCATATCTCCTATTCCCTTTCTCCTTCTCATTCTCGTCGTCGCCCCACGATCGGAGCTTTTGTACTTGTCTCCAGCCCACCCCCACTTCTCGTTGGAAAGGGTGGGGGTGAGTTTGAGAAGGGAGAAGGAGAAGAGAGACTCTCAAACTCATTTAAATCACCTGCAGTACGCGATATCCGGTGAGCTAGTCAAGTGCAGGGCAAGCCCACTGACAAATCGTAAACCCGATTATTCCCGATTGGAAATCGGCGTGGGAGATTGCGTAGACGATGAAAAGGGGATTTCCTCTCGGTGAGGTGAAGCCACGACTAAAATCGATCCACGAAGAGGAGAATTTGTGAAAACCTTCGATACGCCGATGCTGAGATACTCAAAACAAAAACTAAGATCGGTTGAACCTAATGGGAACCCAATGGACTGAGCTTCATTGGGTTCGTAAAATTCATTCTTAAAATTGGGTACAAAAAATAGAAAAATATAAATTCTTTTAAATAAAAAATGAACGTTCTCTTTTTCGAAAGCGAACTTCGACCAACGTTATTTAGGATTGAGAATTTTTATCGAGTCAACGAAATTAGGCAAAAGAAAAGAAAAAAAAGGAAAATCTTTGCCGGAAGTCGAATATCATCTTTAACTGTGCCAGACACGTCCTATGAAGATTGTGGTCGAAAAGACTGGAAATTTGAAAATTTCCATTGGCTAACAACCTACAGGTGAGATAGGGTAGTGACGTGGTTAAGAGTGGAGAATCGGTACGTTATGATAGCGAGAGTCGGAGCTTCGTGATAATAGGTAGAATAAACGGTGCGGTGGTGGCTGGAAGGTTGAGAAAGGTGTTGGAGAGCGATGGACAACGAAATAAAAAGAAAGAGAAAGAGAGAGAGAGAGACAGGGCTGGAGAGAGCAGAGGGGCGTGGCAAGATGAATGATCGCAAGACGCAAGAGTATTGATCCCGAGGACCGTGTATATACTCTCCCTCGCGCTGGCGGCCAACGTCGTAGTTCGCTCTTCTCTCTTTCTCAACTTCTCGATCTCTCTCTCTCGCTCTCTTAGAGCCAGGGCGAAAGCGGACCCTGGCTCCTAGTCTCGTCTTCCTTTCCTTCTCTAGACTCGAGCTGTTCCAACTCTCATCGGATCTCCCCGTCTTTCTCTCCTCGCCACTTTCCATCCCCCTCGTTTGTCGAGGTTCGCACCCCCTTGCCCCCAGCCCATCACTACGACCATCGGGCTGTACCGGGTGACGCGGCAGCAGTTGGGTTCAGGGTCATGCGTGCAATCCCCCCTTTATCCTTCCACCTAATTCAACCCCCTTCCCTTTTCGCCTCCTTCCTTCGTCTACTTCCGCGATCATCTCGTCTCTTTTCTCTACCGCCCTTTCTTTTTCACCCTAACAGCCTGAGAGTAAGGTCTTCGTCCTTTCTCACTTTCTACCTTTTCTCACGTTCATTTTGTTTTTTCCTTCCTTACTTCCTCTTGTTTCCTATCGATACTCTTCCGGTTGATAATCGCTTGATAATGGCTTGATAATGGCTTGATAATGGCTTGATAATGGAATCGTCGTTTTTTACCACTCTGAATTAGACAAAATTGGGCTTTGGTCTTAGCTGGACTTTGCTAAAGCTTTTTGGAACACGATGGGACAGTTTGGATTGATTTGTAAATACAGCACCGGAAGTGAAGAGGAAGTAGAGAATTTGTTAGGTACGTTTCGTTGCGATTTTTGTTTGTTTGGGGTACAAAACGCTTTTCGTGGATTCTAGGATCGTTGAATGGAGGGAAATATTGAAGCATGGAAATTTGTCGTTTCTCGTAGCGTTTTGAGAGATTTCGAAGAGGCTTGAATTCTAGACCTACGGGTCTAGAATTTGAACTGGTTGAAACAGAGAATTAAAGGAGAGATGAAAATTTGTTGGATGCCTCGGCGTTTTGGAAGATTCCGAAGCTGACTGATCTTTAAAGGTCACGTGGAAAGCTCTTCGGCGCATTATTATCAACGCTTCTCGAATAATTATTTTCTCATGATGTATATTATTACGCTTAAATGTATTGTATTTCATGAGGTTGAAGTTCGCAATGTTGCTAGGCAACGAAAATCATTATTTTTCAATTTCTCTATTTCTTTTTCAATATAATCGTAATTAAAATACCTCAATAATTATACAAATCTTTATTGTGATAACTTTCGTTGCGTCGCAACGATGGGAACTTCAAGTCCATTGTATTTTTTTATTTTCAGACTCAACAAATTATAGATATACCGTTGACTAATCAATCCGCTAGTAGTACCTTAACTCGAGGTTCGTGTCGAATCTGTAAAGGGGTCTAAAGTCCTGGCTGCATAAAAACTGCATGCCCCTGAGCGGGACAGGTTACGTGAAAGGTGCTCGAAGAAGAAACAAAACAAGAGAGAAAGACAGAGAGAGAGAGAGAATTGAAATTCCCTCGGGAAGAGGTACGTCGAAGTTTTGCGCTCGCGGGAGTTGCAAGTTTTTAGCAAAAGAGTATACCGGAGAGATGCTGAGGGACACGGAGAGAAATACGAGAGAGAGAGAGAGAGACCGTAAAGGATTTCGAACGTCATCGACGAGGCTCGCGAGAGGGAAGTTCCGGTAGGATTAAACTTGGTTGGTTTGGCGCGAGAGTAAATCAAAGTTGCATAGAAATGGCACCGAGTTGCACAACGGGATTGGATGATAATACGGTTAGTTCGGTTCGAAGCGTTTCGCTCGAATATTAGAACAACATTCTTCAATTCGAATTGTCATTTTATGCAAAAACTTTTCGTACAAATCGTGAGGGTTGGACGATGGATGGATTATCGACCGCATCAATGACACCTCGTTTTTGACGAATGATCTTTCAGAAATAGTAATAATAATAATAATAAATATTGGGAAAAACAATAATTAAAAATAATAATAATAATAATAACTATTGGGAAAAACAATAATTAAAAATAAAAATAATAATAATAAATATTGGGGAAAACAATAATTAAATAATAATAATAATAAATATAGGGAACAAGAATTATTTAAAAAATTATAATAATACGCTTCAGCCAATTGTAATATTCGATAACTCATTAAAGAATCCGTACGTTTCAGTCGTTCGAATCAACTTTTTCGATCAATTTTTTTTATTATTTTTTTTTCTAAATTGCTCCACGACCATTCTTTGCCGATTCATATAGCCTTTTGAAAATGACCTGAAAACGTGGAAATTTTGTTCCTGATCCTCTGATCGTCGCCTAGTTCACTTGACGATGAAAACCACCAATGAACACCGTTCATTTCGGGTCGGCAACGTTTTTTTTTTCTTTTCGAATTATTTACCCGACCTTTTTTTAAACAGCCAGCACTGTTTTTTAAATTTTTATTCGTCTTTTTTTTTAATACAGCCAGCAATGATTTTTTGTTCTTTTCGAATTTACTTTCGACTTTCTTTTTTAAATACAGTCAGCAACATTTTTTTTTCTTTTCGAATTTTTATCAGACTTATTTTGAAAATACGAAAAAATTGCTACCGTTTCGAGAGGGTTGGGGAGGGGAGTGGCGGACACAAGTATTGCGCAACAACGTCAGAATGTGTACGTTCCGTTACCGGAAAGCTCATTACGGTCGTAAGACGGTTCGTAAACAGTGCTTTGAATATATATATGTACGTATATACGTTCCCGTCTCTATCGACGCGTGTCCCTTTCGTCGTACAATTGCGGCACGAAATTCGTGCGTGTACGACGATGCTGTTCGAAGGTGTCGAGGGAGGTCCGCGAGGGGATGGAAAGAAACGAGAAGAGAAAACAAAAGAGAGAAAAAAAATGAAAAGAAGGAAAAGAAAAAAAACAAAAGAAAGGGGATTGTACTCGGGACTCGGTGGTCTCCGTGGACAGGGCTAACCGTTACCGTATATATTATTCAGGCGACACGCGAGGATCATCAGAACTTTTGCCTCCCCGCGAACCAAACGAGTCAATGAGTTCTCGCTCGCATTCTTTTCTCGCTGTCTTGCCCTTTTTTGGTTTTTTCTTTCTTTTTTTTCACCCTTGGAGTTTTCGACTCGAGTCTTTCACCGGTGAATCCAAGATTATGCAAAGACGATAATGAACGCGAGAACGAATTCGCGACTCGAGTTCTGCGTAAAAAAAAAAAAAAAATAAGAAATGCACGAAGTTAGGGGGTTATGTATGATTCGTTCGAGTAAATTTTGAATCCGTTTGAGATTTATTGCCAGTTTCTTAAAATTCATTTTGTATTAGTTTGAATTTTATTTTGCTTTTTTTTTCAAAATTTATTTAGCATTCTTTCAACATTCACTTTTGTATTGTTTGAAATTAATTTTGAATCCCTTAAAAATTCATTTCGATTCCCTTGAACATTTATTTTTAATTCCTTCAAGAGAGGGAGGAGAAAAAGGGAGAAACAAATTTTCTACGACTTTCGCGTGAACTCGGTTGGTCTAAAGTTCATTGTGAGATTTTTTGAAAATTCATTTGCATTCTTTTAAAATTTATTCCGATTTGTTTCAAAATTAATTTTTAATTCCTTCAAGGTTCACTTTATATTTCCTGAAAATTCGTTCGACATTTTTGAAAAATTCATATTGAATCCCTTCAAAATTTATTTTGCTGCCCTTAAGCATTAATTTTTAAGTCTCTCGAGGTTCATTTGAAATACCTTCCAAATACGTTCTGAATTTATCAAAAATTCATTTTAAATCCCTTCAAAATTTATTTCACAGTCCTTCAGAATTAATTTTTAATTCCTTCAAGAAAGTATGGAGAAAGAGGGTTGGGGGGGGGGGGGGAGAAACGAATTTTCTCCGACTTTCGCGTGTACTCGGTTGGTCGTAATCGATTCCGGTGTATGTGGGCGGAAGTCGGAACTCGGGGACGCTATCATTATCGGGCGAAACGTGCAATTTGCCACGGAGTTCTCCTCGGAATCACGAATTTTCACGATTTGGCGCGCGTATTTGTGGAATTTCATCGTTCACACGCACAAGTTCGCGCTCGCACGCACGCGCGCACGAGGCGAACGTTCAATTGGATTTGGATGAGTACTTCCTAGAGAGGATAACGTACACGCGACCACGCGATCAAGGTCAACTCGTGTGTGTGTCACGAGAGCGCGTGTCCTCGACGTGGCTCTTTTCATTTCCGGTACCTGGGAGTATGACGGAAGGAGAAAACGTCATGAAGGGTCGAGTACGAAGGGTTTGTACTTTCGTGACCTTTTCCAGAGAAAACAGTCAAAAAAAAAACGAAAAAAAAACCCAGCGAAAATCAGACGAAAAAAAAATACAAAAAATTTGAAAAAAAAAGGAAAAAAAAAATTGAAGGTAAAGAAACCGTAAAACTTGAAGCTCGGTTCGTTTCGTGATTTTTCATTCGTCGGTGCAATTTTTTCAAGAGCGAAAATCCGGTTTTTTCGTCGTTTGAATATTTTTTCCTTTTCCTCCGCGCCCTTTTTTTATCCCTCGAAATCATAGGGGAACGACTTATCGAGCTCTCCTTGCGAATACCCGTATATAATACGTTTTCTCCGGCTGGAATTCTCGGTGGAAATGTCTGCGTGTGTGTGCGCGCGCGCGCGGAAACACCGCGGAAAGGACGAAAGTGCCTTGAGGCTGCTAGGGGATGGTTAAAGGGGGTGCAGATTTTCCACCTTTTTCTCTCTCTCTCTCTTTTTCTCTCTTCTGAACGATACCGAGGATACACGTATACACACGCATACGGAGGTGAAATTCCTGCGTGGGACTAGTCGCACCCTAGTCTCATCTTTCCTCTCTCTCTCTCTCTCTCTCTCTCGCTTTTTTTTCTTTTTTTTTTTCTTCCGCTCTTTGCCCCCCTTTTTTCGCTGAGACGAGCCTGAGCTTGCAGCAACCCCCTTAGGCCCCTTTCTCCCTCCCGAGAACGCGAAGACCCGGAGAAACCGGAGAGAGAGAGAGAGAGATAGGACGAGGGTAAAAACGGCAAGGACGAGCAGGACGCGGACGCCCCGAAGACGAACCGGCATCGGGACAAAGGAAGAAAAGTATAAGGAAAGCGGGAGAGAGAGAGAGAGAGAGACCGTCGCGGAGTTAGATCAATAACAAACCATTATGGACCCTCGAGGCTGTTCGCTCGCCCTCTCTCTTTCTCTGTCTCCCGCTCCCTCTTTCCATTTATTATTCTTTTCTTCATCATCGTTTTATTTTTTCCAAAAAAATAATATTACTCGCTACTCTTGGAGGAATTTTCGAAAATTTTGATTCTAGAGTACGAAATAAACAGTTCTCTGTCTCTCTCTGTCTCACTTGGTCGTCCTCTCGATCGATACGAAGAAATCGAGAATTTTGAAAACGTCTCTTCGCGAAAAAAGTTGGGCGTTTTCGATGAAAAAAAAAAATGAACGGTAGAAGAATACGACGGAGAGAATATCGATATATTTAGAGATACGTATCAGGGAGGTGGCACAACCCGGAGTATCACGATTTTGAAAACGTAAAATAAGAATCTTTAAGGGAGTGGGGGGGGGGGGGGGTGTGTATCGACTGGTATTTGTTAATCTTCTCACCTCGGGGGGTTCGTCGAGTCCGATGTACTTTTGGGGAAGCCGGGTGAAAAGGGTAGAATATGGACACTGACGGAAACGCGCACTGGATAAATACTGAAACTTTATCGAATGGAATATTCGCCGATCGATTGAAATTGAAAAACTTCGGTGAGGACAAAATATCGTCGTTTCGTCGGGATCGAATGAATTTCCGGTTGAATTTGAGGTTTGAAATGGAAACGTCAAGATTTTCTTGTCCGCGCGCGCCATCCATGCCGGTCCCGGCGTGGCACATTCTCGCGACCGCACACCGTCAACGTAGTAGACCTTCTGACCGATCGATCGCTCATCTACGATTCGAGAACACGAATTTAATCGAGGCGTTATTTTCGCTCGTTTTTTCGAAGAGGATAAAGCTCTCGTTTCGTACGTCGATTCGAGACTCGTTCGTATATTTCGTTCTCCGCCCAACCGGATTAGGCCACGATCGATTTTTCCGATGAAACATTTTCCCACGCTCGGACGAAGCGAGAAGGACGTGGCGGTACCAGCCGGGACGGCCATGCTTGCCACTGGTGGTCTTCGTCCTTTCGGACCACCAGCCACCACCACCGCCACCACCGGGTGGTCCCCGAGTATCTTTCGCCTGATTTTTCTCCAACCACACGCGCGCACAATTCGTACGAAGGCAATTTTCGAAAATATATAAAAAAAAAAAAAAAACGAAGAAAAACAAAAAATTGGAAAAAATGGAAAAAAAAAACAGAAAAACCAAACGAGGCAAAACAAAAAGAAAAAAAAAAAAAAAAAAAAACCGTGCGGTCGTCACACCACACACGAGCTCTTTCGAACACCCGCGTTTCAACCGAACACTTCCGCAAGCCCATTTCCCCACTGTACGAATAACATTTTCGTCCACGGATCGAAAAATTTCTCTGTATCTTACCTCGGGAGGGAATTTTCCCGAAGGAACGCGCACATCGACGAGCGATCGTCCATTCTCCCCGAGGCGAGCCCAATATTTCGTGATATTTAGCGAGACACTTCTCGGAGATGAGACGGTCGTTCGTTGACTCTCGCGAATACGAGTTCGCGACGCACGCCGGGGTCATTCTCTCTCTCTCTCTCTCTGTCTTTTGCACACACTCTCTCTCTCTCTTTCCGTGTACCGGCGCGAGTTGGCGATTGGCTCGACGCGCGGCGAGGGGGATCCGAGGGCGAGTGGGGTCGCCCGGAGAGGGGTCGTTGAAGAGGATAAGAAAAAAGAAAAAAAAAACGAAAAAGAAAAAAAAAACGAAAAAGAGAAAGAAAAAAAGGAATGGAGGAAAGAAGAAACCCCCCGTGTACCTCGGTGATACCGAAGACGGCGTAAGCACGGCCAGAAAGGCGTAGAGGACGCGCGCGAGGCGAAACCACGCGGGGATGACGACGCCACCGTCGCGCGAGGGCCTCCTGTAGGGGACGAATCGCGGGTATCCCCGCGGCGCATCGCCGAACCGGCGAACGGAGCCACGGGGGAGAGAGAGAGAGAGAGAGAGCGAGAGAGAGAGAGAGAGAGGGAGAGAGACCAAGATAGAGAGAAATAGAGAGAGAGAGAGAGAGAAAGAGAGACCAAGAGAGAGAAAGAGAGAGAGAGAGACCAAGATAGAGAGAAATAGAGAGAGAGAGAGAGAGAGACCAAGAGAGAGAAAGAGAGAGAGAGAGACCAAGAGAGAGAGAAAGAGAGAGAGAGAGAGAGAGAGAGAGAGAGAGAGAGAAAGAGAGAGAGAGAGAGAGAGAGAGAGAGAGAGAGAGAGAGA
>JAPYZJ010007914.1:0-22944 GCA_030522765.1 Ophioninae sp. B BG-2022a
CATCAAAATCAAAATATTCAATAAAATTAGAATATTCATCAAAATTAAAATGTTCATCAAAATCAAAATATTCAATAAAATTAGAATATTCATCAAAATCAAAATATCGATTAAAATTAAAATATTCAATAAAATTAAAATATTCAATAAAATAAAAATATTCAATAAAATTAGAATATTCATTAAAATTCAAATATTCATTAAAATTCAAATATTCATCAAAATCAAAATGTTCAATAAAATAAAAATATCCAATAAAATTAAAATATTCAATAAAATAAAAATATCCAATAAAATAAAAATATCCATTAAAATTTGAATATTCATCAAAATTCATAAATTTTCGTTTTTCATTAAAAAATTTGCGACAATCTTTCAAATAACCCTATAAATTTAGGGGCAATCAAAATTATAGCAAAAACGTATTTATTCACGTAAAGAACCTCATGAAGCTGAAGACTCATGGAGTCTCTTCAAGGGGAAATAAATCGACAGGATAATTAATGTCATAAATGGAAGTCACTTCGTCCTTGAAGTAAGTAAAGAATTTTTACCTACAATTAATTACGTAATTCAGATTTTAAAAAATGCTTAATACATGCATTTTTTAAATATTAATTCGACCAATAAAAAATCCCTGAATAAAAATATTCATATTTATTTATAAGCGTTAATATTTCTTCAATCTTTGAAATTTTTGATACATTTTGAAAAAAGTGTAATCAACATTCGAGTGAGAAGGAAAAATATTGTTTTTAACCAAAATTAACATGAAATTCGTCATGGCTAAATTAATAGCGGATTAATAATGAATTTTCGAAAATACGAAAATATTCTTTACGAAGTGAGGCAAAAACAATTTCCAGAGAAGTAATTTCCGCGCATGAAAGTAATCTCGACTTCATCGCACAATTGAAAATGCTATTGAATATGACTATTGTCTACTCGAGAAAGAATGGGATATAATTTAGTTCTATAAACGTCTGTGCCTGCCTTTCTCTCTTATTTCCCCATTCGCCGAGGTAAAATTAAACGGAAAGCCTTTTATGTCTCGGACTAATAAGTTTCATCGACTATCGCCATCACTCTGGGCATGGACGGATTATAAACTCCCATTGAGAAGGAAGGGCAATCATTAGTGACCAAGCACGAAAAGGACCGCGTCAATTATTGAAAATAGACCGAACGAATAGAGCTCCGATAAAACCGGAAGTGGATTTCTCATTCGTCATTTTACGAACCGATATATTTCGTTAATTATCATAACGCAAAATTAATAAATCATCAATAGGTAAACACCAATCGTTTATTTATACAAAAACGAAAACTTACTTTTTGTTTCTAATCTCAATTATTTTTATTTTAATTAATATTAATTAACTAAGCAGTTAAACATTAATCACAGTTCAATAATTAAAAGATTTCTTTTTTTTAGTACAAATTTTTCATTGTTTTTAACGAAACGAAAATTTATTTTTCAAATCTGATTGTTATTTTTCTTTATTTCAATTAACCATTTAATTAACAGCAAGCACGTACAGTTTGATTAACAATAAAGTAAATAGTCAAATAAAGAAAATTGATACTTTGTCAATCATAATTTCACATTTATTTTAATGAATATTTATATATTTTATTTATATATATTTTATTATTTATCTTATTTGATACTAACAATTCATTGACTGCTCCTAAAAATCTAATTAATTCAGTAATTAATCAATTAATTTTACTAATCAAATCTATCAATAAAAACAATAAAAGAAATGAATAAAATATAATGAAAAATAGAGTTGCATTCTCAAATTTCCAGATTTTTATTTACATCGATGCAATTTGTATTTAAAAAAAAGAAACCTACACAAAAAAAAGAAAACGTCTTTTCGATCGCAGACGAAAAAAAAAATGGAAAAGTTTTTTCTTGAATTAAAAAGCGACGAATTAAAGCAATTATAATTTCTATTTGGATGAAAAAGGAGGCTACGAGTGAGTTGGCGAAGGTTGGTATCAAAGAGAGTGCTCGTCGTTGTCGTCTTCGCAGTTGTTCCCGTTCGTTGGGGAGTTTTGCACATCTGGATTAATTCCCAGCAACGATCGCGGATTGAACCTTACGAGTAGAGCTATATACACGTCAAAGAGATTCCCCTGTGCCCGATGGCCAACCTTCGTTTTTTCCCGTGCATGTATAACTCTCTCGTCTATATCTCGATCCAAGAATTCGTGCTCGTTGAATACGTAATAGAATGTGCAATAACGACTGACTTTACGTGACTGTCATTTTCGTTTTTTATGTCCATTTTATTATTATTATTTTTTGTTCATTTTTTTCATTTTTTTTTTTTCATTTTTCTCATTTACCAGTCGAATGAATTTTTGAAATCGCCTTTTCGTTTCGGAGAATACAAAAATCCCCACATTGATGCAAAAAGAAAAAAAAAGTTCATAAAAAAAAAAATGAAATAATGATAATCAATAAATGCAATAAGAATAATTACAATAAACGAGATTATATCATGTGTAATTGTAATGTTACGTAGTTAATAATTATTGGATTATTATTATATGTACAATATTATCATTAAAATAATTTAATAATTTTCATATAAATATTATTTTTTTTCAATCGTCGTTTATCAAAACGACGTAAATAATAAATTCAGTATTCGTGAGTTTTTATTATATAATTTATATAATAATTGATAATACAAACTATATTATTACAACAATATACGATTTCTATTAACTTTTATAAAATCATATATTAAAACCTTATAGATACTAAGATTATAATTTACTTTGTTCGTATTTTTTATTTTTATTATATTTTCCACTATATTATTTTAAACATTCCGTACGTACATGAATATTTCTTTATTTTTTATTATTGCACAACATGAGGAGAAAAGCCTCAAGAAATATAATTATATGAAATGACAACAATAATAGTAATAATAATATTTACTGAAAAAAAATAACAAAAATAACTATAAAGCGATATAATAAAATAAAAATAATAATAATAATGATAAAAATGTTTACTAAAAGAAAACAGTATAAAATACGAAAGTACGTTTTACGGAAGTGTCACGTGTCACGCAATTCGGTAAATTATTCTTTCTCGACGAGTTTTTTTTTTTTTTGTTCGAAATGTCTGGCGAATGAAAATTGGCGTTTTTGTTGCTTCGTCGGGAATAACAAAAGAGCTTTCCGGTTTCGAGCCATTTCACTCGGCGTCAATCCAAGTAAACGTGAAAATAGACTCAAAGCTCTGGGAATTGAAATACACGGTGGAGCATCGATGCACTTTCGAGCTTAAATCGTTAATGTCTCGAGGCACATGGTACTCGCTGTTGTATCGATTCGGTTGCTTCTACGTATTTCTCCTACTTAGGGTCTATAGAGCGTTTCCTTTTTCCCCGGTTTAGACTCGACGAGAATCCCCCCCCCCCTCCCCCCTCTCTTCCATAAGTCTCTCCTTATCACTGATACGACGATACTCGAATTAAGAATAAAAGTTGCAAATTTGACCTATTCGTTTAAAAAAAAAAGATCGATTGTTTATAACAATTAGAATTTGGCCTTTCTCAAAATTTCGAATTTTAATAGTACGAAACTAAAAATTTCGTAAAAGTTTACGAAATTTGTTTGGGATTGTGTGGTTGTTCGTTAGTTTGATTTTTCATCCTTGATTTTAACTTTTATTTTATTCCCATTCCCCCTCTCCACTCTCTTCCATAAGTGTCTCCTTATCACTGATACGACGATACTCGAATTAAGAATAAAAATTGCAAATTTGACCTATTCGTTAAAAAAAAAAAGATCGATTGTTTATAACAATTAGAATTTGGCCTTTCTCAAAATTTCGAATTTTAATAGTACGAAACTAAAAATTTCATAAAAGTTTACGAAATTTGTTTGGGTTTGTGTGGTTGTTCGTTAGTTTGATTTTAAACCCTTGATTTTAAACAAACCCAAACAAAGCCAAAAGTTTACGAAATTTGTCGTTGTAGGTAAATTCAAATTTGAAATTTTTAGCCTTCTGGTCGATCGAAGTTCGGGTTTCCTATCTCACCCCATCGGTATTCACAAAAATCAGAATGGTCTGACCACTTGATGACCTTAACTACTTACTCGAGCTGCCTTTTTCTACTGCGTTGAAAACGAGCGAGTTTATGAACACCACCTTAAACGTGAATACTTGATAAACCCCATCTTCAAACTTAGACATAACCTGGAAATTTAAATCTCATCTAAAAACCTAAGAGTTACGTAAAAACCTAAGCCTAACCTAAAAATTCGTAAGTAACACGAAAAATGGGACCTAAAAATCTAAACCTGATGAAACCAAGTCTAAAAACTCAAATATAACAGGAAAACACAGACCACAAAATCTAAAAGTGAAATATCTAAATTGCAAAACCTCCAAAAAAAAATCCAAAACCTAAAATCTAAAACCTAAAAACCAAAGACCAATCTAAAATCTATTCTAAAAATTTAAGATCAATCTAAAACCTGAACCCAATAAGAAAACGTAAGGGTACTAATATGAATCTAACCTAAAAATTTATGTTAAGCCTTATCAAAAAATTTAAACAAACAATTTAAACAAACAAACAAACAAAATTGAACCAAACAAACAAATATTTTAACTTGACGAAAAATTGGTAAAAAATTGATGATTTATCGATCACGAAGCGACATTAGCAAAATAATTATCAAAAAAATTTCCTTTTTTTTCAAAATGTTCGTATATAGTACGAAAAAAAATATTAACAAACAATATTTAAACTTGACTAAAAATTGGTAAAAAATTTATGATTTATCGATCACGACGTGAAATTTGCTAAATAATTAGCAAAAAAATTCGTTTTTTTTTATTTTTTTTTTCAAAATGTTCGTTTTATAGGAAGAGAATGAAAAAGCGATTTTCGTTGATATACAAGAGGGCAATTTGATTTATGGTTCGCTGGTATCCCCTGGTTCATATCGCGGTTTCCGTTGACCAACGAGGGCGCCCCACTTCGTCTCATTTCTTGCACGGAACTACAGACTATCGGTCAAACTTGGCAGACAGAAAGGGAAGGGAAATTAAGGGGGAAAAAAAAAGGGAAACGCGAGTCAGAATTCCAGGGTTTCTCGAGCCCGCGAGCGATGTGAGGTCGATCAGGTCCGCAGGAGCCAGAGGGTTGTTTCAACCCTCTCTCCCTGTCTCCCTCGCACACGTATTCTCGTCCAATCTTCACACGAAAGGCTTTGACATCAGCGCACAATCACTGGGATTTCCAGTCTCTCGCATGACCATTCACCCATACACCCATTCACAAGTTTTTCTTTTTTCTCCCCAGGTGTCATGTTTCCCCCTTTCTACTTATGACTCACGAAAAAGAAAAATCGAAAAAATAAAAACACATGATCGACCAAACTCCTGAATTATTAGGAAATTAATACGTCGTCAATTAAAAATCTAATTTTTTTAATGGAATTGAAAATCTAATTTTTTAATTGAAATAAAAATCTATTTTTTAAATTGAATTAAAAATCTATTTTCTTAATTGAATAAAAAATCTATTTCTTTAATTGAATTAAAAATCTAGTTTTTTAATTGAAATAAAAATCTATTTTTTTAATTGAATTAAAAATCTATTTTTTTTAACTGAATTAAAAATCGATTTTTTTAATTGACTCGATATATTTTTCAATTACGACGTACTTTTTCATACTTATTTTAATTATTCATGATTATTACGTTTTTTGTATCATTCATTCATTGTAAAAAAACGTGGTTTAATTACGTTATATAATTTTCACAAGAATACTTGTTAAAAGCAATATTTGAATTGAATTACATTAAAATTAATTAATTGTCATTATTTCAACTTAATTTAATTTCGTTCATTTAAATATTAAATATATCTTCAAATTGTTTATATCGAAATATCGATAGCATGAATTAAAAAAAAGCTCAATTTTTACGATTTCGAACTCGAAATCGAATCTGTACCTACACGCAATACGAAAAAAAGTGATGCATCACTGAAAAACGAATCAGGCAAAAAATCCGAGTGTCCTTATCGTATCTTCGAAAAATGATTTTTGTAATTCGTTTTGGTTTACTTACTTGACGAGTCAGGGCAGTCGAGCTTCATGAACGCGAGTTTGGTGGTCGATCAAGACATCTGGCCTCGGGACGAATCCCCGAGGACTCACCTTCCCGATACCAAGTTTTCGTCAATCGGCACTATTTTTATTTCAGCAACGAACGTTTCACCAATTATTGTTTTTTTGGTCAACTTTCACGATAGCGAGCGAATCATCAGAAGAATTTCTCTCACACGGCTACCAAATATATCACAGCTCGAAAAAAAAGCACTAGAGTATGCACTCTCTGTTTGATGCACACATAGGGGACCAGATATTTCCCCTGGGCACGAAGAAAAATACACAAGTGTTCATTATCGAGTTTGAAAGGTCATTGCCGATTTGTTTGGGTTTGGGTTTAGTTTGGGTCAAGTTTGAAAGGTCATTGCAAGTTTGTTTGGGTTTGGGTTTGGTTTGGGTCAAGGTTGAAAGGTCATTTGTTTGTTTGGGTTTGGTTCGGGTCAAATTTGAAAGGTTTTGTTTAGGTTGTTTGGGTTTGGGTTTGGTTCGGGTCAAATTTGAAAGGTTTTGTTTGGGTTGTTTGGGTTTGGGTTTGGTTCGGGTCAAATTTGAAAGGTTTTGTTTGGGTTGTTTGGGTTTGGGTTTGGTTTGGGTCAAGTTTGAAAGGTCATTGCAAGTTTGTTTGGGTTTGGGTTTAGTTTGGGTCAAGTTTGAAAGGTCATTTGTTTGTTTGGGTTTGGTTCGGGTCAAATTTGAAAGGTTATGTTTGGGTTTGGGTTTGGTTTGGGTCAAGTTTGAAAGGTTATTGCAAATTTGTTTGGGTTTGGGTTTAGTTTGGGTCAAGTTTGAAAGGTTTTGTTTGGGTTGTTTGGGTTTGGGTTTGGTTTGGGTCAAGTTTGAAAGGTCATTGCATTGCATATAATAAATATACATAGGAAAAGAATCGATAAAATTATATAAAATATAATAATAATAAAAGTAATTTGATTGATATTATAATTATTATAATTATGTACAATATAATACGATTTAATGCAATTACATATTATTGTCATTGTATATTTCACTCAATTGTACAATAATTGTAATTACATGAAATATAATAATAATAATTTAATTGATAATAATTTAATTGATTTTATAATTACTATGATTATATATAAATAATATAATCCAATTTAGAAGGAATTCAATAATTCCCGTAAAATTTAGAATTCAAGGACAGTCCTCAAAGTCCTCAAGTCTTCGAAGTACTCTTTCCCCGTGTATATTTACATAACCAATAAAATTCCCAGGCATTTTATAAAAAAAGAACACGTCTTTATCACAATAAAAAGAAAAAAAAGCAAGATTTTTTTAATTCATCGTTTTTTTTCGTGTCACTCGAGTCGTCAAAAAAAAACAAAAAAAAAAGAGGCGCGAAAGTGATTTTCGTGAGTGTTTACCCTCCGAAGGATATTTAGACTGGCCCGGATTTGACGGTTCGGTTTAGCAGATAGAACGAGCCGACGGATCAGACGTGAAGAGACGTCTGAAATCATATCCCGATTTTAGCCTTCGCGATCGAAAATCACTGACGGGTGAAATTTTTTTTTTTTTTTCGTTGTTTTTTTTTTTTCTTCGAATTGGACAAACACGGAAAACCGCGCACGCACGAAACGTCCGCGAGAGGCAAAGAGCGAGGGAGGATGGAGGGGGGGGGGTTGAAAGAGGAAGATGGAAAAAGCTTTGGCACGATACCGACACACCCCTCCGCGATTCGACGCGATAAACTCGACCAGCGCGTTGTCCCTATCTCCGACAATTCAACAAAGCCAACATTGACCAAATCTCCCACCTTTCTGCCTCATTGTTTTCGATAATTGTCACTGTCAAAAAAAAAAAAAAAAAAAAAAAAAAAAAAAAAAAAAAAAAAAAAAAAAAAACAAAAAAAAAGTCGATGATTAACCAAAAAAAAAAAAAAAAAATTAATGAAATGCAACGAATAAAAAATAGTAAATAAATTAACAACGAAAACAAAACGTCAAGAAAAATTGTTTTTTATTTCGACTCAGTCGATAATTAACAAAAAAAAAAAATTAATTAAATGCAACGAAGAAAAAATAGTAAATAAATTAACAACGAAAACAAAACGTCAAGAAAAATCGTTTTTTTTATTTCGACTTCGAAAAAAAAAAAAAAGAAATGGAACGAAAAATAAAGAAATGAGAAAAGATGAAATGAAACGTCAAGAAATTCGTTTTTTTTTCGATGTTGTCGATGATGTACCACAAAATGAAAAGATATGGAAAAAGGATAAAAATAACTAATGGAAACGAAACGTACAAGAAAAATTGTGTTTTTCCACGTCGTCGATGATTAACCAAAAAAAATGAAAAAGGAAGAAGAAATAAATGTACAACGAAAAAAAAACGTCAAAAAATGGTTTTTTTCGACGTCGTCGATGATTAACCAAAAAAAACGAGAAAAAAGAAGAAACAAATTAAGAACAAAAAGAAACGTCAAGAAAAATAATTTTTTCGTCGACGTCGTCGATGATTAACCAAAAAAGAAACGAAAAAAAAAATAAACAACGAAAAAACAACGTTAAGAAAAATCCTATTTTTTTCGACGTCGTTGATAAGCCTGGTTTGGGTTTGCGACGCGACGCTATCTTCGTGTATCTTCTCGTTTATCGTTTTATTCTTTTAAAAATTCAAATTTTCAATATTCAAAAAGCACGAAAGCACGATCGTTTCACAATACGAAACGCCATTGTTTCTCCGAGGCTCAACGAATTTTCGATGAAAATTTTGCTCCTCGAGGATCCACCTCACCCCCGTAGCACTCCACTTTTCCTCGTCTAAAAAATTTTCATTTCTCATCAAATCTTAATTTTTATATTTCGTTATCACTCTCGTAGAAAACAATGCTTCGAAAGCTTTGCCATCTGTCTCTAGGTCTGAACGACGTCCAACGAAAACAACTTTCCACCGAGCTTTATTTTCCCTCCATTCGTCAGGAATCTTCTCGAGTGATTCCAGCTCATATTTTTGACAAAAAAAAAAAAAACAAAAATGACATCGAAGGCAAAAAAGTTGGAAAAAAGTGGAAAGGAACAGTGGTGAAGAAAAATGGTTTTAAACGCTTATCACCCCCCCCCCTTTTCTACGTTCGACTGGTAATTTTTTCATTTTTTGAGGATAATTGATAACTTTTTACCTCGAACCCTGAAAGCCCTCACCCTTAAAAATCAACGTTGCTGATATCGACTCAGCCTCGAAAGTTGCCCTCGAAAATCCGTCGTTCACCAGGCTTGCATCCAAACTCCACCACTTGACGAACCCAAACAAACCCAAACTCGAAAAAGAAAAAAAAAACGTCGATTCAACACTTTTGACGATATCACCTGGCGTCGATAATAAATTTTTCACGTATTTTCTTTTCGTCTTTTTGTTTCATCGATGGTTTTTATTTTTTTTTTGCGTTTTCGACGATTGTGTTCGCTCGCCTCGGAGGCTGACACTCCGGAGACATGTCGACGCGCAGAGTCCCCGAGCCTCGACGCAGAAAGCTCTCTCTCTCTCTCTCTCTCTCTCTCCCCCTGTCTTTTCCAGATCGGGGTTGTTCGGCACCCTTCGTGAAATGTCGTTTATTCATCGTCAGAGATACGACCAAGCATCGCCAGACGGCGCCACCGTCGCCTCTGACGAAAACCCACGAAAGCTCGCGACGGCGCTGCAAGCACCAATCGAATCTATATATATGTTGGACTGGATACAGGCCTGCTCGAAATACGACGACGAAGAGTGTCGATATTTATTTCTCGTCAAAGGGGCCAAAAGATTAGAAAGAATTTTTTTTTTTTTTTTTTTTTTTTTTTTTTTTTTTTTTTTTTTTTTTTTTTTTTTTTTTTTTTTTTTTTTTTTTTTTTTTTTTTTTTTCAATTTTTTTTTAATTTATTTGTTTGGGTTTGTTTGGGTTTGGTACGATGCGATATTAGGGTTTCTAGATTCAAGATCGGGGTCGATTCAAATTTTTACCAGGTTTGGTTGACTCTTGTGGACTGATCTCGATAGGAGAAATTTTGAAAATTGGAGAATTGGTGAAAGAGGATTTTTGAAAATCTAAGGAGATGGTTTGGATGGTTTGGAAATTGATAAAGAGGTTTTGAGAAATGGAAAAGAAATTTTGATAATCGGAGAAGACGTTTTGGAAATTGGAAAATAAATTTTTAATCGAAAAGAAGCTTTGAATATTGAAAAATAACGTTTTGACAATTAAGACTGAAAATTTGTAAAAAAAAGAATAGGTATATTTTTTTTAAACCAAAAAGTTGGTATTTTTAAAAATTAAAAAACAATGTATTTCTTTTAAACCAAAGAATGTGAATTTTTTAACAAAAAATGTATTTTTTAAAAAACCAAAATAAATGTTAAATCTTTTTTTTAAGTTGCGGAAAAATTGTGGGAGTGATTTGGATGAGCGTATTGATATGAGACATCCAAAAACTCCGTTTGGATTTTACTTTTCAAGCCAGCCTGTAAATAAGAGGGGAAAATTGAAAATGAAGGGATCAGCTTCATCTGCTTATAAAGCGATAATCCACGACCTCGAAATGAAATGTCCTCCTCACGTATAATTCATTCGGGAAGCCAAACGAAAACTAATTACTTAATTGACGGCGAGCGATTGCGCGATGTCGTAAATGAGTTTAAAAAAAATATTCATGTCTGCCATAAATCAGGTTGGAACTGTTAGGAACGTATCCCCTTAAGACTCGTTTTTTATTTGTCATGTTAGCTATAATCATAAAGTAAACAATTATGAAATTTCATTTAAAATTAAACAAATTATTGAAGAAATAAAAATGAATATCAATAATTACAATTAAAATGAATAATTAAAAAATCAATATCTATCAAAAATTAATAATTAAAAACAAGTTTTTTAAATCAATAATTTTAAAAAATATTCAAAAATCAATCATTTCAAAAGTATTCAAAAATCAATAATTTAAAAAATATTCAAAAATCGATAATTAAAAAATACTCAAAAATAAATAATAAGACAAATTTTCAAAAATCAATCATTAAAAAAATATTCAAAAATCAATAATTTAAAAAATATTCAAAAATCAATAATTTAAAAAATATTCAACAACCAATAATTTAAAAAATATTCAAAAATCAATATTAAAAAAAAATTTCAAAAATCAATAATACTGACCCTAAGTGCTCACGTTTAATCAAACGTCACATTCCATCGTATTACAAAATATCGTTCACCCCAAAACCCAAAAAAACGAATGCCTTTACAGATTAACGATTTTCTCTAATGAAAAAAAAAAAAAAAAAAAAAAAAAAAAAAAAAGTAAAAAGACTAAAGGGGGCGTTAGACTTTGAAGGGGGATGAAAAAAGAAGGATGGTTTGGGAAACGGTTTGTGATAGAGGAGAGACAGAGGTTGCGGTCGAGTAGCAACCGCCATCGTCAGCTTGCCATGGCATTGCGAGAGGCATGGGGGTGGACGCGCTACGAGAGGGCGAAAGGGCGAAAGGGCTGACGGGGCTTGAATGATGTTGCTACGGAGGGGTTGGAAAGACAGGATGAGCCACAATTCTCGACAAAGTGGGAGTAGGACGGATCGTCACGAATTTAAGGGGGTAGAAAAAGAGAAGACGAAACGTAGGTGGTAAACGTAGAGATCCGTGATAGGAATGGGGTAAAGTTTTGAGAGCCAAGGGTAAAAGAAAAAAAAACGAAAAAAAAACAAAAAAAAACAAAAAAAAAAAATAAATAAAACTGAACGCCTAGAGAATTCGATAAGGTCGAGAGAAAATGAAATTGGTCGATCGAGTTTATTACATCACTGGCAAACTTTTCCCAACCGACGACACAATAAAAATTTCATTATCTGATAAACATTTTTTTTTTTTTTCGGAAAACAAATGGTAATTTTCTTATTCTCGTCATGCTAATATTTACCCAGACTTTTCTTGGGTTTTTTTTTTTTATCTTAGTAAACGTAACGCGCATAGGCAATTTTTTGTTTGTTTTTTTTTTATTATTATCGAGCTATTTTACTGCTCAAATTGAATATTAAAAAAAAATGAATTTTTATTAATTAATTAATTGAGTTTTTGTTAATTAATGAAGTTTTGAAAATAAAGATATTTTTTATTTAAGAAATGTTGATTCAGCTGTTGGAAGAGAATAATTGAACAAATATTTTTCTAAGGGACAAAATACATCTTTTTTTACAAAAAGATTTTTTTTTTCATATTTTATACCGAATTTAGTATAATTTTAATAACTTTCACTTGAAAAACGAGGCAAGTCTCATACAAAATTGCACTCTCGTTTTTGCGCTCCTGACTCTTCAAAAATGTCATAATTAACCAGCATTGAGAATACTTTCCCCTATTTTCCAAAATCCCCCTCCCAATTTCCCCAAACGTGAAAAATCGTTACAAAACCCCATCATTTTCAAACTAACCTCCCGGGGGCAAAAAAAAATCTTAAAAATATAAATAAATAATCAAACCAAAGCTGCTTGCATCCTCTTTGAAAATTCGTTCGATAAATCGTTTTGAAAAAATTTTTCATCGAGATATTCGACGTAAACTCATAAAAAAAAATCAAAAAAAAAAAAATGCTTAATACTTTTGGGCGAGACTGTACACAAACGTATACATACGTACGAGTTTGGCAAAGATGACAGAACGTTCGGATTAGACGAGGGAAGGAAGAGGGTAAATAGAGCCGAGTGAAAAAAGGGCGTATGTGCAAAGAAACTCAGAAAGGAAGGTCGAGGGGAGGGGGGAAAGAGAAAGAGAGAGACAGAGAGATAAGCATGGAACTCCTCTTTTCTTTCATCCCCGGAGGGAAAGCTCTCGTGCGCTGAAGGCGTCGCGACGTAGTAATCCGGCGTCGTTTTCGAGCCCAGCGACAGAGCTAGACCGCGTTTTGTCCGCGCATGCGCAGTCGGCCTCCCGGACGATATTCTGGGGACTTATTGATCAGGGATCGGTATAGTACGGTAACTGTTCTCGTCTCGTATAGTACAAGCAGAGGCGTCGCTCTCACGACACACCGAGCCTTTTAAACGAAACCCCTACTTCCCCCCCCCCTCCCCTTCCCCGAGCCCGTCCCTCTTTTTTTCCTTCCTCTTTCCCTCCATTCTCATTTTACGACTACTTTCTCGTTTCGCCCTTTACTCCCGAAAAAAAAATGCCTCGTAAAAAATAAAATCCTGAAAAAATGACGTTTTTGAATTTTTTGGAAATTTTTGACGAAGGGTTTTTTTTTCGTTTAAGGTAATTTGGAAAGTAGACGAACGAGGGTGGGATCAGGGGTTTAGGGATGGATAGAAAATAATTATTGGGTTTACAGTGGATAAACATTTTCCAAATTTGCGAGAAAGATAAATTTTGAGTTTTTCTGAAAATGGGGTTGGATTGGTTTTTTTTTTCCTCGAGATTTGTCGCTTTTTTTATGGTGCGAATAATAATGGTTTTTTAGGCTCCAGACATTTTTTTTTTATCTAAGTTATAAATATTATGATAATTTGTATAACCAACGAATTTTAAATCGATGAAAAGATAAGATAATTTAATAATAATAATAATAATAATAATAATAATAATAATAATAATAATAATAAATTATTAACGAAACTAGAAATAGAAAACAAAATTAGTAATAATAATAATAATACTGACAAAAATAATTAACGAAACTAAAAACCAAAAAAACGAAATGAGTAATAATAATCATAATGTGAACAAAAATACGACAAAAATAACGAACAACATGAATAATAATAACAACAAAAATAACCAAAATAAAAATTAAAAATTGAAGTGAAACGAAAAATTGAAAAATTAAGCAAAAAATCATTTTTGTGAAATTATGTATTTCCTTTGACCACATGGTACAAAAAAAAAATCTTTTTGTTTTTTATTCAAAAATTAATCTTCATTGATTACGATTAAAGCCAAATTTAAGATCGACAGATGGTAAATTTGAATCGTCCGATAAATCCGTGATAAATCCGATAAATCCGTGATTTGTTAGACCGAACAAACCCAAACAAACCCAAACAAAGCGACGAGGAGAATAATCGAAGAAAAAAAAAATGGCGGCGAAGACAATGCGAAAAGTAGCGCAATCGGACGTCATATCGATCATTTTTTTTTTTTCTTCACTTCCGGAAAGGTCCTCTCAGCGAGGCTTACTGTTATATCGTCATATTGTTCGGCCTCCCATTGTTTGCTCGACCGTTGGTGACCGTCGCGACTCTACCGGAAGTCGAATGACTATCGAACGTGAACTGTCGCACTTCCGCTTTGACTCGGTGATTTTCGAACACGCAATACGATTCTCGTTCCTATAAGCATGTGATAACACACTTCTCGAAAATCATCGAAAATCAACAAGTGTACTGGATCACAAACAATTTTTCGCATCGTTTGCATCCTTGACTTCGTCTGGGGTGGGGTAGAAAACCCAAAATTCGATTTACCGGAAAACTCGAAATTTTCAAAATTTTCGATATATTGAAATTCGGAATTTTCGGAATATTATATTTTGAACTTGGAATATTAATATTCCGAATTTGTTTGGGTTTGTTTGGGTTACGAATTTCAATATTTCGAAACTTGTAGTTTTTGAATTTTTATATTTAATTTTAATATTTAAAAAAATGTAATATTCCAATTTTCGCTATTTAATTAAATTTTTTATTCAATATTCCAATTTTCTTTATTTAATTAAATTTTTTATTCAATATTCCAATTTTATTAATTAAATTTAATTTTCAATTTAAGATTCCAATATTTTTTATTTAATTAAATTTTTAATTCAATATTCCAATTTTATTAATTTTATTTAATTTTCAATTTAATATTCCAATATTTTTAATTTTATTTAATTTTTTATTTAATATTCCGATTTTTTCAATTTAATTACATTTTTTCTTCTCATTTTCCATTCCCATTTCACGAATGTCATTCTTTCGTGAGACACCCTGTATATTATCGAATCTGACTATTGTTAAGTGCTTTTAATTTTTTTTTAATTTTCAATTTATTCCAAAACTTTCGTCGTTTTTCTAAATATTTGGATCGTAAATCCAACTTTTTCGAAGTTTCTTCTTTTTTTTTTTTGTTATTCGTTAAATCGATTTTGATTTTGATTATTATCGCTGGAGACGCGAGATAAGAAAGCTTCGTAATTGATAAGACGTATGCACACGTATTCGTGTATAGGAAGAGTCGAGTCGAGAGCAGCTCTAATTAATGTTGGACACAGGATCAAATAGACGAGAGGTAGAATACAAAGTTTATCGTTGCCAAATGGCCAGAAACTCTAATTACACGAGGCAAGATGAGTCGGAGACGACTTAATGATTCTCGACAGTTTCAAGAGTTGTATGAGCACTTCGTGCCAAAACTTGCCAACTTGTACGAAATTACCACGACTGTATTTATACATGCGTACAAATAGGGTCCTGAATAAAAGAATAATTTTCATACCTCGAATTTTCCTAATCCTAAAAAAAAAATCCCAAAAAATAATTTTTTAAGAATTAAAAAAAAAAACTAATTTTATATCAACAGTTTATAATTTTGATTTTTTTTTTTTAATATTGATCAGACACAAAACAACTTTTTCGAAAGATGTTTCGTTAAAAACGGTTAAAAAGGGTTAGAAATGGTTTAAAAAGGGTGAAAAATTCTCTGAAGATTTATTCTTAATTAAACGTCCATTTTTTAACGAATAATTTTTTTTAATTTTAACAATTTTTTGCTGCTATTTTTCAATTCCAATCAATCCAATTCAATTTTAATATAAAAAAGGTCGTTAATTTTTAAAACGACTACAAAAATTAATCGAAAAATAAATTAAAAAAAAAACAAAAAAATATTTTAAAAATCAGTACAGAAACAGTTCCCCTTCGTTCTCTTCCAATTTTTCTCATTAAAAAAAAAACCCAAAAAAGGATTTTTTAAAGATTAAAAAAGGAACTAATTTTATATTAACAGTTTTTCATTTTTATTTTATTTTTTAATATTGATCAGATGCAAAACAACTTTTTCGAAAATTGCTTTATTAAAAAGGGTTAAAAAGGGTTTTAAAAAAACTATAATGTCTGAAAAATTCTCTAAAGATTTATTCTTAATAAAATATCAATTTTTGAACCCTTAATTAAATGTCCATTAATTTAACAATTTTTTACCGATATTTTCAAATTCCAATCGATTCAATTTTCATATGAAAAAAAATTTCGATAATTTTTTTACCGACTTAAAAACTAATAAAAATTTTTTAAAAATAAATAAATTAATTTAAAAAAAAAAATATTAAGAAATCAGTACAGAAACAGTTCCTTTTCGTTCCCTTCGCAGTCTTATTTACTTCCATTCCTGTATATAGACATCAATATATATATATATATATATATATATATATATATATTAGGCAATAAAAAAAACAGTATTCCCGCTCCGAGTTGGCAATAAGGTAAAATTGACGAGACAAATTGCTCGTGCTTTTCCTCGAGCTCGTCTTCGGCGTCGTGTCTTCGTGTTTTCGTGATTGTCGTCGTGGTCGTCAGGTTGGTAGAGCCAAGGCGTAGTACGTCGTGTGAATGACCCTTGCGGGGTACTACTAGCATTATCCAACTGGTAGACGTTCGACTACCGTGGAACGTACAGTTTTCCGTTCCCCTATAAGTTGCACTCCGATCTCCGGCAACTTTTTCAAATTATTATATTTTTTATAATTAATAACCCACCATTTGTTGTTTTTATTGTTATGAGAAATAATCGTTTTTCAAATAGTAGATTTTATTGCTTCGTGCAACAAACTCCCTCAGTTCGATCTTTTATTATTATTTATTATTTATTATTATTATTTTAATATTTTTGAATGATTAAAAGCGTGGTATTTTTTTTTTTATGATAAATAATCGTTTTTTAGATGGTAGATTTTATTGTTTCGTGCAATAAATTTCCTCAGTTTGATATTTTATTATTATTATTTATTATTATTATTGTTTAAATATTTTTTAATGATTAAAAACGTGGAATTTGTTGTTTTTATTGTTATGACAAATAATCGCATTTTAAATGGTAGATTTTATTGCTTCGTTGAAAAAATTTCCTCATTCGCACTTTTATTATTATTATACATGATTATTATTATTTTAATATCTTTTAACTATTAAAAACGTGGTATTTTTTATTTCTTCTGTTATAATAAATAATCTTTTTTAAAAATAGTAGATTTTATTGTTTCGTGCAACAAGCATCCTCAATTTGCACAGTAATTACTTCTATTTATTATCATTATTTATTTTTGTAATTACGATATAATTTATATTTATTAAATTTTCAAAAATGCAAATAATGCGGTAAGAAAAAACCTGTTGTACAAATATTAAAAAATAAAAACATAAGTTGTCTTTTCAAATTTTTGAGGGTTGCGTAAATTCGATTTTTTTTTTTTTTTTTTTTCGTTGGTGCACGTGTCCTCGACTACCGTGGAACGTACAGTTTTGCGTTCCCCTATAAGTTGCACTACGATATACGGGAACGTCTATGACGTTTTCTCGTGTGTGAGTCCGTTCGCGTACTTTTTCGTCGTTTTGCTTTGCCTGCCTACTAGGGGGGTTATGGAACACCGGGAAGCGAAGAAAACCGGCAACGAATGAGCGAGGGACACACACATCGTGCATCAACCCAGATAATCCGCTTATAAGGTCTATCGAACGCTCGTGTTCGCCCGGTGGGTATCGCTCGTTTCAAACGTGATAACCCCCCCCCCCCCCCCCCCCCCCCCCCCCCCCACCCACCCAAACAACAAACAAAAAAAAAAAAAAAAAAAAAAAAAAAACAAAAAAAAAAATTAAAAATTAAAAATTAAAAAATAGAAATTAAAAATTAAAAATTAAAAATTAAAAATTAAAAATTAAAAATTAAAAATTAAAAATTAGAAATTGAAAATTAAAAATTAAAAATCAAAAGTTAAAAATTAAAAATAGAAAATAAAAAATTTTTATAAAAAAATCGAAAAATCGAAAAATAATACCCAATTAAATACCCTCTTAAAATAAAATAATTATACCCAGTAATACACACGTACACACAGACACACACTATTAGAGGTAACAAAAAATATGATTCTTCAATATTGCATAGCTTTTTTTTATGGCGGTTTTTTTTTATCTGCCAAAGAACCCAAACAAACCCAAACCAACCCGAAATATGATTATTCAATAGTAAACAATTGTGAATTTCTTCATAAACAATGAGTATTATTATTATTCCTTACTCTGAGATAATTTATAATTTAACAATTATTATTATTGTTCTTCAATATTAACAATTGTTGTTCTTTAATAAACGATTGTTGATGCACTAATCGAACAATTATTATTGTTCATCGATATCAGCAATTATTAATTCTTCAAAAAACGATAATAATTATTCTTTAATAATTCGTAAGAAATAATTATTATTATTCAACAACATAAACAGTGACCATCCCTTAATAAAAGCTTATTAATTAGTCGATTGAAAAATTATTATTCTTCATTAATATCAGTAATTATTAATTCTCCAAAAAACAATAATTATTATTTTTTAATTAATCGTAAAAAACAATTATTATTCATCAACATAAACAATGACGATCCTTTAATAAAAGCTTATTAATTAGTCGATTGAAAAATTATTATTTTTCATTAATATCAGTAATTATGAATTCTTCAAAAAACAATAATTATTATTTTTTAATAATTCGAAAGAAATAATAATTATTATTCATCAATATTACCCATTATTATTCCTTAAACAAACAATTATTATTATTTATTAATATTAACGGTTATTGATTATTTTAAAAAAATCAACAATTATTTAATAATTCGTAATAAACAAGTATAATTATTCTTTTGGACAGTAATAATAATTTATCTTGTTATGTGTCTTCGTCACTGCACTAATCACCCTTTTACCTTTGGAACGCTTCCAATAATTGGAGGAGAAAAAAAAACATTAACGAATAGCCGATTAACCCTGGGGTAAAAAAATGATATCCTCAAATGGGAATCCTTCGCAGTGAACTTGAATCGAATGAACGCGAGGCAACAAAGAAAACAAAATTTGTTTCATTGCAATCCTCGAGTATTTTTAGAGCTGACTCCGGGGACGAAGGTTGACTCCATATTTGACTATCTTCACCGAGCAACTTTACCGGTCACACGGACGAGCGATTATTGCAAAAATGTTAGGAAACGTAAGAACTTTGGAGCCAGAACGAGAAAAAGAGAAAATCGAAAATTCGAAATACGTTTACGGAATCGAGGTTTTCTGAAGGTTGATACTATAGGCATTATTTGATAGTTGGATAATAGTAATAATATTATTAACAAAGTTAAAAAAAAAAAAAAAAAAAAAAAAATTAATGAAAAAGTTATTAATTTTTGAAGCCTGGCAATCAGGTGCGCCCTTTTAGAGGGCTTAGCCTCGAAATAATTATTATATATTTAGACGTTTGGTGTCTTGACCTCTCGATTTCTAGGGAAAAAAATGTCAAAATAATATTTTAGAAACGCTATTTTGCATTTTCCCAGTGTAATTTTGTACTTTCGGCAAAAAATCGGGCATATTCGTAATCAGCAGAAAATTTCCGATTGAACAGAGCCTTTTAAAAGTCGAAAAACTGAAAAAAAAATTTTTCGTTTTTCCTGGCCACTTTTCCAGAATCTCAGAAATCACGATATTTCAAAAGGTCGTGGAGTAGGCTTCTTATATGCTATTGAGATTTATTTGGTGTGTTTGGAAAAGATTTTTGCCTGACTTAAATAATGGCGTTGGAATCATATCGATATCTCTTATAGTTTTTCCGGAAAATTCACTTGAAAAATAGCAAAAAAAGAGGCAAAGGGGTATGTATGGAAAAATTGGGAAAGATCGATGGTCCAACTTTGAAATTCTGCCAAAAATCGAAAAATCATCGGATTTTAATGATTAAAAAAGGAATTTGAAGAGAAAATCATAACGAAAAGATTGAGCACAGAGTGGCGTGCCAAATCCTAAAGGAAAAAAAGTTATCGATGATTTAGTGAAAAAAACATTTTTTGCCCAAAAATCCTAAAAATTTTGGATTTTTAATATTTTTTTTATTGGCATATTTCGATGTAATTTTATCCCCTGAGCACGAATTCGCTATTAATTTTTCCCTAGAAATGGAGAGTTCAATGATAATTATTCTCTAACATTCTCTACTGCTTAAAGAAGACGTTACGTCGAAACAGTTAGTGGAAGAGGTGAGAGATACGAGGGATCATTCGTTGGGTCTGAAACGAGAAGGAATCGCTCAGACGATTCCGAGATCGCTCACACTCGAGTGAAAGTTGTTTCCCATTACACGTGAGACTCCAGCAGACCGGAGACTGCAGCAGGTGCATCATTCGTGCTTGTGGAACGCACTCTCAACGGAACAATTCTCTCCGTTCAATCTTACGAATTATGTCAGTCCTCGAACTGTTGTATATTTGAAATAAAAATATCCTTTAATTTTAATATATGCCCAAACCCAAACAAACCCAAACAAACCCAAACAAACCCAAACAAACCCAAACATGTTCAAACAAACCCAAACAACCCCAAACAAACCCAAACATATCCAAACATATCCAAACAAACCCAAACATATCCAAACAAACCCAAACATAACTAAACAAACCCGGACAAACCCAAACATATCTAAACAAACCCAGGCAAACCCAAACATATCTAAACAAACCCAGACAAACCCAAACATATCTAGACAAACCCAAACAAACCCAAACATATCTAGACAAGCCCAAACAAACCCAAACAAACCCAAACATATCTCAACAAACCCAGACAAACCCAAACATATCCAAACAAACCCAAACAACCCCAAACAAACCCAAACATATCCGAACATATCCAAACAAACCCAAACATATCCAAACAAACCCAAACATAACTAAACAAACCCAGACAAACCCAAACATATCTAAACAAACCCAGGCAAACCCAAACATATCTAAACAAACCCAGGCAAACCCAAACATATCTAAACAAACCCAGACAAACCCAAACATATCTAGACAAACCCAAACAATCCCAAACATATCTAGACAAACCCAAACAAACCCAAACATATCTAAACAAACCCAGACAAACCCAAACATATCTGAACAAACCCAGACAAACCCAAACATATCCAAACAAACCCAAACAAACCCAAACATATCCAAACATATCCAAACAACCCCAAACAAACCCAAACATATCCAAACATATCCAAACAAACCCAAACATATCCAAACAAACCCAAACATATCTAAACAAACCCAGACAAACCCAAACATATCTAAACGAACCCAGACAAACCCAAACATATCTAGACAAACCCAAACAAACCCAAACATATCTGGACAAACCCAAACAAACCCAAACATATCCCAATTCTCCCAATTAGTCGCGAGAGTTTCACGAGTGACGAAATACTTGGCAGTAAAAAAAAAAGTTACATTCTTGCGGAATTGGAAAGAGAGTTTTGTGCAATTATTCGTGCCATAGACGAGCCAGGAAGATCGTTAACGCCTCGTACAATACGTACGCCACTTTCACCCCTTTTTCTTGCTCGGTTAAAAAAAACAAGGCAAAATGTTCAATTTCCCTTTTGCAAAAAGCGACGAAAACGGAAGTGAAAATGTCGGTGATTGTCTACTTTAGTGACTTTTCCGAAAAATGAGACTTACATTTTTTTATTTTATCATGCGTTTGTGCCAATTTCGAAATTTCATTACTTATTGTGGGTCGAGAAAAGTGGATTTGAGCTTGATTCGACAAAACGTCATAATTTGTAACCCAGTGACCAAAAAAAAAGCTGAAAACACAATTTAGAGGCATTTTTGAGAAAATGGAATAAAAAAAGGAATAAAAATTGAATTAAAGTGGAATTAAAATTGAATTGAAATGGAACTAAAATTGAATTAAAATTGAATTAAAATGGAATTAAAATTGAATTGACATGGAACTAAAATTGAAGTAGAATTGAATTATGAATTGAATTAAAATGGAATTAAAATTGAATTGACATGGAACTAAAATTGAATTAGAATTGAATTATGAGTTGAATTAAAATGGGATTCAAATTGAATTAAAATGGAATTGCAATTGAATTCAAATGGAATTAAAATTCAATTCAAATGGAATGAAAATGGAACTAAAATGGAATCAAAATTCAATTAAAATGGAATTAAAATTCAGTTAAAATGGAATTGAAATTCAATTAAAATGGAATCAAAATTCAATTAAATTGGAATTAAAATTCAGTTAAAATGGAATTAAAATTCAGTTAAAATGAAATTAAAATTCAATAAAAATGGAATTAAAATTCAATTAAAATGGAATTAAAATTCAATTAAAATGGAATTAAAATTCAATTAAAATGGAATCAAAAATTCAATTAAAATGGAATTAAAATTCAATTAAAATGGAATCAAAATTCAATTGAAATGGAATCAAAATTCAATTAAAATGGAATCAAAATTCAATTAAAATGGAATAAAAGTTAAATTAAAATGGAATTAAAATCCAATTTAAATGGAACTAAAATCCAATTTAAATGGAATTAAAATTCAATTAAAATAGAATTAAAAACGTCAGTCCCCGCCAGCCAAATATCACTAATAGTGACTAATCAAAGTAATTAACGGTAAAAAAAATCTGCCACCAAAATTAAGGTGGAGCCCTTTTTTTTTTTTTTTTTTATTATAATTTCCAAAAACAAACAATGTGACGCAAAGCTCGGGTGTT
>JAPYZJ010007922.1:0-12104 GCA_030522765.1 Ophioninae sp. B BG-2022a
TTTATTGTTATTAAACAAATTTATCGCGTGAAGAAGTGACAACTTAGGTCCTTGGATTCAAATTTACCGCCTGAATTTGGCGGTTCGGATATGAGCCCATAACTGACAACCCGCGGCGTTGCCAAGCCTACGCGTCTTCCCCCGTCATGCTAGGTGCGGCTAGAAAAGGCAAAAAGTAATTGCCTCAATTGATAATATCTGTTTAAAATGTTCGGTAACCTATATTTTTTATGAAACTGATGTCATCACGACAGTTTTGTTGATATTTCCCGCTTTTTGCATAGCTTGTATCCAATCGCAAACTATTAATATTTCCGTTGCAAAACATCGATCTGCACGTATTTCCCATATATTGCGTGTTAAATGCGTTGATTTCATTAATTAATTTCTAACTTATTTCCTCGGTAAGGAATGCAGAATTTTCTCGGAGCTAATTCTGAATTGCTATATTACAGTATACTAAAAAATCAATTTTGTTTCTACTGAGGAAGTTCGCGCTAGTACTACCTTAAGAGGGTCGTCGGGTGAAGGAATATTGCGAAAGGTGGGAAGAGTCGCAACAAGACTGAGGCTGGGTCCTACGAAATTCGAGAAGCGGAAGAGAAGGATGAGAAGTACGAGCCACAGTCGCGATCGATTCAGCACATGTGCAAAGTGTTCGAGAATTTTGTCAAAAGGCATGTAAAAATAATAAAAATTGCCACGTTAAAGTGCAGTGTAAATATACCGATAGAAAAAGGCGGCTTATTCCATAGCGAAAAAAACTCGTTTTATCTTCGTTGAATGCTGGAAGGGAAATGTATTTTTAGGAAACGATACGCCTATCTCCTACCTTTAGGTATTATGAAACGAAAACTGGGGTACGCAACCATATTGGAGAATCAGAGGTGGCTGTATAAAACTCGATGCTATGCTCGAATACTCGCTATATTTAAACTTAATGGAATTCTTCTTAAATTCATTTCCGCGGGCGGAGTCACCAAATTTGAACAGCGTTCGGAGAAATCATTTTTACGTTGTTAATGATTTCCCAATGAAACATTCAAAAGCACCCATTGATACCATTAAAAATTTTGAACAACAAGCACCCGGTTACTTAAGTGTTTAATACACTTCTGTTGTATTATTGGCGAAGTGTGCAGATTTTCGTCGAGCCAGTTACGTCCAATAAAAATTTATTTGCGAAATGTCGGAAAGATTCATTGCATCTTTTTTTAGTAATTGATATTAAAATATACAGAATCTTTGAAACATCATGCACCGTGTGCACCCTTTATTTTTTCATACGAAACGATTGCGTACGAACGAATTGCGTAGATTTTCGGAATCTCTTTTCCTCGGACGCACTTATAAATACTGAAACATTGAGTCGCACTTTTATTGAACGTACCTACGATAGAAGAAACAAACCAGTGTCCTGTGCATGCTTCAAAACGCACCGTAAGTTATCCAAGAGCAATTGTTAATATAATAATTTTTTAAAAAGAAGAACCAAATGTGAAATGTTCCGCAACAGAAGTTTTTGCATGCTTTGCAGCCCGCAGACGAAAATGCAGGGCTTGGTTACGCAGGTTGCGGATGAATAATGTTTTTCAGATGATTAAAGCTATCCTAGCGAATTCTCCTCCACCAGCTAACAATATTATTTTATAGGAGGTTCCTCTGCTCCTTAACAGTTGGCAAATACGACATTTTTTCCTTCTCTCTCTCTCGCTCTCTTTCTATGTTCATTGGCCATTTGATACAGAGTGCCAAAACAGTGTTCTGTCCGATGTGCGCGGATGGTGGGGCCATTGTGTTGTGATCAAGAGCTACGCACATCCAGCAACTTCTGGTTATTTCTCCCAACTTTTTCAACACCTACGTAGCACGCTTGTAGGAACAAATCCTTGACGCATGTTGCTATTTTCACAACCGTATATAATAAAACAAAACAGAAGGAAATTAAAAGTTGGCAGAGTGAGAACCTGTTTGAGTAAGATCGGATTGATGCGGACGGTTCCAGATCGCGATGCTCAATATCAGTGGCTCTTTTTTCTCGAGATGAAACGCAGCAGCTTGAAAGAGCGAATAAGCGCACGCGCAAGAGGGAACGTGCGAGGGGAAGAGTGGGAGAGGGTGAGCGTGAGAGGGGAAGAGCGGGGGAGGGAGAGAAAGAGGACGAATAGAAGAGGAGAAAGAGAAGAAGCCACAGTAAAACCTGGCAAACCGTTTTAGTCGAATTCGAGCGGGGTGGTAAGGGCGCTATTTTGAGGCACCTCGCACTAAATATGGTCAGATGAGTTCGTCCGTGCTTAGCACGTCGGAGCCGAGCAGCCCTTGCTCCCCGGCCAGTGGGGGCGAGTCTCCACGGTGGGGGTAGAACCGCCAAATGTTACTTAGACAAGTTCACCTCTATTACTTGGACAGTTGGTTCCTCGTAACCATCTCGTACCATCCGCTTACAAATCAACGGTAGCCATGGTAAGTAAAGGTTTTTGCTTCGCCTCGGGTACAGAAAAGAAAATACTCTAAGGAACTCGAAGATGAAAACGAGGAGAAAATCGGAACGGAGAGCTTGTGCGCGTAGAAATATTCCTAGGAAACTCTTTTTTTTTTCTTTTTTTGGGTTTCGCACTTTCGAAAGGGCCGAATTGGTATTGATAAATTGACCTAACACCTGAACTACTTCCGATTGTGTCTCCCGCGAGAGAGGAAGGGAAAAAAGCACAATTCTGTGTTCTCGTATGGAGAACGATGTGCCACGTGGTGAACACAATTAGGGGAAAACGTCTGCGTGTGACGAATAGGACACGTGTCTTCGAATTTCGGTGTCGGTAAATATCCGAGTGCAAGATGTGACACATTCGAGTGGAAAATAAAAGCAGTGTTCAGGAGATCTCATCGAAACGAGCTAAACTGTTTGGATTCCTCCAGAAACGATAGAAATCAATTTCTATCGTTTCTGGACAAATCTAAACAGTCTCACTATATGTGTGTGTGCGTGTATGTGTGTATATCCCGCTCGTACTTTAATCAACTTCACTCGGTTCTCAAAGTTTGTTCTCCGTTTGAAAGAATCGTGGCGTGCCAAAGCTCAGAAATCGCAACATCAACAGGCATCGATGATAGAGGGCCACCCCTCTTTGCCGTATCTAAAACATGTTAGAGTATTAATTTCATCATGAATCAATATTGGAAATTGTCTGGTGCTCAAGATTTTCTACTGGACTCAACAAACGGTTCCCATAGTCTTTTCAGGATTTTTGGCTGTTCTTTTTGTATCAGAGCAAAAGTAATCAGGTTGCACTGTTTTGAAGTTTGAAGTATGTGGAGCAAAATCGTGTGGATGATTGTGCAGATGAGCACCGAAATCGATGTCAAGGAACATTCGAAAAGCTCACTAAAAATGTGAAACGGCTGAAAATATCCTTATACACGAGCAGTTGAATTGCTAAGAACGGTGCAATATCCTACGTAACTTGGTACGTGAGAACACACGTTCATAACTTTTGCCGTATCTTTTCACACAGATCGAATAAAATACGAGCAAGTGATATTAGGTGTAGTAAAAAGAAATTCACGATTTTTCCATTAGATGGCTTTAATTGCCTGTATCTCGCGTCGTATAAATCCGATCGGGGTATCCTAAATGGAGTTAGAAATATGAGATTTCGTAAGAAATAAATTTGGACAACAGTTTTGTGATTGGTTAACTCTATAAAATAATGGATTGATTTTTTACTACACCTAATATTTCACATATTTCTTCGTGTCAAAGACCCTATGTAAATATATATCGTTCACAGTTGCAATACGATGTGAAAAGAACAAAAATGGACTGGAATTATATGTCTTTGTGTATAAAATCAAACCCCTATATCGAGAACTTGTATCCTCATGAAAAAAAGCAACAGTATACTGACGCATTTCCATAAAAAGTTAATTCCATTCTAAAATAAAGAAATTGCAATACTTTGTTTAGGGTAAAAGTATAACGGATAACCGCACAATCTTCCATTCCAAAACTTGCGATATTCCCGAAAAAACGTATGAGCCGTTATAGTGCAATTAATCGTTGCTGTATCGTATCAGTGTGAAATTGATTGAAACCAATATTGAAATCAATGTGAAGTTGATTGAAACCAATATTGAAATCAATGTGAAGTTGATTGAAACCAATATTGAAATCAATGTGAAGATATGAACAATATAAAATATAAGAATCTAATAGATTTGTAACGGTATAAAACTAAAAAATGTTCTGCAAAATGCATCTAGGCCACGAAAATCCGGCTCCCTCCGATATAAATTAACATTATCCAGCGATAAATACCCTCAATACGAAATAGATATTGCAGCGGGTAAGCGAACAGTGTTTGAGGATGGAACGACGAATGAATTTTTTGGCACGTTAATCCTAGGTTAGACGACGTGGGCGTTCTAAGAGAATAATGTAAGCGATAGGATCGCGCATCTGATGCGCCGCATCAACGAGCGCGATCCGTTGTCAAACGAAAAAGGGGCCGTTGGGTGGTGGATGAATTATGTAAGATCGGTAACTCGAGAGGCGCGGTGGATGGTCTATTTAGGTCTGGCGCGAGCAAAATTGAGTTACACATCGACGTTCAAGCGCGCGCGCGCGCACGCCGAGGCCTGCTTTGTCTATAATTAGAGTCTTCCGCGGCAAAGACTCCTTGCCGGTTTCCCTCGTCGCTCCGCGATATGAACGTTCAGCTTATTCTCCATCCCGTCGGTTGAACGCTTCTGTTCTGTTGCTCTGGACCCATATCTCGCGGAATTCGATTATCATTGTGACCGCACAGATCCACCCGGTTCTCTCTTCGACTCTCGCATTGTTTCAGCGATTCTCGCCATGGTTAATTCTGCTTTATCCAAGAACGTAACCCGTAGAATTCGCAGCCGCACGAATTTTTACTTTTTTTCTCGCCTCTGTTAGGTGTGAATATTTATTCGCGTCATTTGCATTTCCAGGCAGATAAGGAAAAAAAGAAGAAGCCCAAGAAGAAGGAGGAGGCAGCGGCACCCCCGCCTGAACCAGAAGCTAAGCCTGAGCCCGCACCGGAACCAGCGAAGAAGCCGCAGACACCAGAGTCCCGTTCCGAAAGGGCGAGCAGTCGTGGTAGCAAACGAGCCAAGCGCTCCGGTTCTAGCGTCTTTTCTATGTTCTCACAGAAACAGGTCGCTGAATTCAAAGAGGTGAGGGACAATCCGTATTTTTTTCCCATTCATATGGTAAAAACGGTCTGAAAATATATACTCTTCCAATTAATGTGGGTCCATAAAAATCCAATATTTATTGTAAATACCGCAAATGTCCGACACTTTGATATTTTTAATCTTTATTAAAACAACTCCTATTTTTGCTGTTCTTTAGAGTTGCTTTTTTCAGAATGTATTGCGAAATTGCAAAAATGTCAATGCTATATTAAAATTGAATTTTTATTATTTTAATGTTTATGTATTTACATGTAGTTTTAACTATAATCAATCTTGAACATTTCAAACATTGTTTTTTATCTATCTCTGTTCAACTAATACATAAACAACTGAAATAGAACATTTTCTTATTAAACTTATTAAATATCCACACGCGCGCACGAAAACCCATGGTTCTCAAGTTATTAAAGATTACAACTTTTTTTAAGTCCTTATTAAAGCATTAAAAAATGACGGTGATTAGGGTCGATTACCCAGCAAGGTTTTCTTGAGAATTTGGTGGGCACTGTGGTAACAGTCGGAATGCTCCCTCAGAGGGAGCCGCACAGTGTGCCGCCAGATCGCATGTAAAAGTTACCGTCTCTCTAGTCTCTGAGAGACTAGAGAAGGGGTAAATTTTAGCCCCTCTGGTCTCTGCCTACATCTGGATCTGGCTGCACTGCCGCACACCCTTCCTCCCTCGTACGCCGATCAGGGTAATAGTTTCCCACGGACTTTCTAAACGGCCCTTCAGAATTCCACGAATTTTTACCAGACGATGTGGAATTGATAGACAATTTGTCATCTTCCTTAATTTCGCTAATAACAAAAAATTAGATTCTATTATCATGCGGGCGCCGTGATGAAAATGATGTAAAATAGAGAGCTCTGCTAATGGCACGACGTGGAAGGGAGAAGAGTCGCGTAGCCATAGTTAAAACCCATATTTTGGTACTTAAATCATGCGATTTCATCACATATTTGCAGAAAATCGTGGCTAACCACAATCTTTTGGTATTCGTTTACGATTTCGAAAAAATATCATCCGAAATTTGTGATATTTAGTTTCCCCGAATGCCGGCGAGGCGCACATCTTCAGACTCCAGTGTATACGTATATACCTACGTATACAAAGTTATACACGAAGCCTGTCGAGGCTTTCCGGAGACTAGCTACAATGTTGCCTCGCGGTAGATAGCCGTAGCTCGCGCTAATGTTTTTTTTATCGACGCAAGCTGGGACTGCGTCGACGTTTTGTCGCGGATACGGCTCTGGCTTAAGCACGACATAGTATTATCGAACTCAGCGGATTAATTGAAGTAATTCCACATCCGGATTAAAAAAAAAACACATTGAATCTCTATTTACTCGGAGACATTGGTTTTCGTACACCATATTATTAGACCTCATTTACTTTAAATGAACTCTACTTTTACCCCTTAGAAGGAGTATATTGAATTAGACAGACGTTTATAAGTGGGGCATTTCATGCCAATTCGACCTGGGTTTGACACGTCACCTCTCCGATTTGACCTGCGATTTGTTATTGTACTATCTCTGAAAGCCACTCGAGAATTTTTTCAGATTTTTCCGGAACGATTTCACAATATTTTTTATGAACAAAAAAATAACGCTCAAATTTAAAAATCGGAAAAAAACACCAAAAACCCCGTGTCACATATCAAACACTGTAAGCGTTGGGAGAAAGTGGGCGCACGTTTCGTTCGGCCTACAACGCGATTTTTTCGCAAAGATAAATTAAAAAAAAAAAAACAATTTTTTAATTAGAATCAATAGCCCACAAAACATAAAAATTCTAAAAAAATTCTGGTCAATTCTGCATTATATCATGTAATTTTTTACCTCTTCCACTTTTTTTCGTTTTTCCATTTTCATATTTTTTCAACGAAATGGGTGCCCACTTTTCTTCAATGCTCACAGTGTTTGATATGTGACACAAGAGTTTCGTAATTTTTTCCGATTTTTAAATTTAGGCGTTACTTTTTTGTTTATAAAAAATATTGCGAAGTCAAATCGTTCCGAAAAATTCTCGAGTGCCTTTCAGAGATAGTACAAGAACATAAAAATCGCGGGTCAAATCGGAGAGGTGATGTGTCAAACCCAGGTCGAATCGGCATGGAATGCCCCATATATGCAAAAGTTGTCCCGTTACTTTGCTCTTCAATTGATTTTCGTTCCATTATCCGCATTTTACTATTAGCGTTTTGCTGTTTGTTTAATCGAATATTACGGCTGCATAATGACAGTACACGAGAGCGTCCTGTTTTGTATTATTCAGCAGGATTATTCAGGCTTATACATTGCTGATTCGCAAAGTATTGGGAAAATAAGGGTAACTTGAACGGAAATAATTTTTTATGTACCCATAAAAATGTTTATGGCCAGGATAATTAATAAGAAAACCAAGTTAATAAAAAAGAAATTTTCGTACGTGAAGAAGCGAGATGTAATGAGCGCAGAGATCGAACAAGCAGTGGTGCGATCGCTGATGAATGTTTTCTTATTATAACAGGCCTTCCAACTGATGGATCACGACAAGGACGGCGTTATCGGTAAGGAGGATCTTCGCGCAACCTTTGACTCCGTTGGTCGGCTAGCAACGGACAAGGAATTGGACGATATGGTCGGTGAGGTTCCCGGACCGATAAACTTCACTCAATTGCTGACTCTATTTGCCGCTCGCATGTCAGGAGGTTTGTACGAGACATATCCAGCTTGTACCTTACCCGAAACGGTAAGGTGCACGCGGATGTGTAGAAAGCCTTAGAGTCATGGTGCCAATGCAATTACTGAAAGCCGTTCACCTTAAAAAAAGTAAAGAAAATGAAGTAACTATGAACATAAGTGAAAAAACTTGCGATTGAGGGGTTACAGGAAAAGTTTGAAAGAGAAAGAAGTAGCGCATTGAAGATAAATTCAAAGCAGTCGTGATATTTAAATGTCCACGAAGTAGCGAGAAAAACAGACCTGAATGGTTGTAATTATCCCCATCCTTCGATTGAATGCAAAATTCTAAAGACCGATGTATCTTTGTCTCGTTCCCTTGTTTAAATCATTGAGAAGTGCTACTTCTCTCGTACACGTGTCTATCCCAAAATTGTCAAAAATGTCACTGTGTAATTGTTTTTAATTATGTCGATAATGAGGATGACGTAGAATCCGTGAACTGTCAAACCTATTATGAAAGTGTCATCAAAATTAAATCTTTATGTTGTCTTGGTCCAATTGTCAATGAGCTAAATACTAAGAAAAAGTGTCTGAAAAAGTCGTGTTAACCAAAAGGTGTGTGTGCACGTTTTGCCCCACCTTGGCCCACCTCTAAATGTTTTTCCTATACGTCTGTGTGCACCTTACCGTTTCCAAGATGCTCACTATGCCCCGTCGGCATGGTTACAGCAGGATCGGATGAGGACGACGTCGTCATCAACGCCTTCAGCACCTTCGATGTCAACGGAAAAATTGACGGCAAAAGGTATAAGTTGTTTTAATATATCCATGCGGGCGAATGAATGCTCGTGATGCGTTCCAAACTCGTACGATTTACGGTTAAAGGGTCCACGGTCTTCTTGACTTAATTGATAAAAGAAAATGTCTTTTTTCTCCTTATGATTAGTCATTTAGCTTTAAAGCTACACAAAAATTACGTAATTTTTTTTTTGTCGAATCCACATTTGTGAAATATACTCGATATATCCATGAAGAAATATCGATCTTTATAAACACATAAGGTGTTTAGTATGTCACGTGCATTGTTATTACGTTTCCAAAGATTCTGAAAAAGATTAAGAAAATGCGGGCGGTCATATTAACCGATGCTGGTAGATTGGCGGTCGGGCTGCGGCTTGGGAATCGGGAGAATTCAGGGCCGTCTATATCGGTACGGGTTCGTCACAGTTTCCCCGAGCCCCCGGCAAATGCGGTATAGTGTAGCTTAAGTCGTCTGTGGACGCAAAGGAGGTTAGGTTTCAGGTGGGGTATTGGAAGGAATATAAAAATACGGGAGTCAAGAGCGGTACAGTGGTAAAAAGACGGAGAAGAAGGGAGGAAGGAAACGAGAATAGTGCGGATGGGGTAAAAGCACAAAGGCGCGTACCCATGAGGAAAAATATGAATAAATACAAACGCGGTTTTGCGATTTGCTACTGTAGGTATAAAATAGAAAAAATCAGGAACCAAAACCAACTAAAAAGGAACTCCCATTTCTCATTTTCAATAAAACCGTTGCTGTGCGATATTGTAATTCTGTTGTGGACATGTACAAAGTACGGCAATCTTTCTATATATTTGTATAGAAACATAAAGGGTTCGGCACTTCCGGCGGTTTCTTTATTACGGCTTGGTGTATCGCTTCCTAATTCTCGTTATTTTTCCTTTAAGACTGAGGCACGCGCTCACCACGTTCGGAGAGAAGTTCACAGCAAAGGAAGTTAATGAAGCCTTTGACAATATGTATATTGATGATAAGGGTATGATCGATACCCCCAGCCTCATCGCCATGTTAACCGGAAAGGGTGACGAAGATGACGAGTAAACGGCAGGTTCCGCCCAACGTATTTAAAAGCACATAAACCACACGCACACTTAAACACTGACACGTACATTAGTACCACACACACGGACACAATTATAAACACATGCAATACATGCACACATTCAATATATTCATCGTTATAAACGGTTGCCTCGTTTTCCGGCGGGCGCACTCGTGTTAGCCCATAATATTACAGCGAATTAATAAAAACAACATAGCTCGTGTTAAAATCAATCGAGGGCATACAAAAAAATCTTAGGTGTATCCGCACGCAATTTGTGAACAATGTCGTTGGAACTATTGAACTTGTAACAAGGAAGAAACAAAAAAAGAAGAAAAACAACGCTGACCGTACCATTCATGTAATACATGTATGTATTGAGTCCTAAGATCTTATTTTTTCGCCCTTTTTTCGCAAGCATATGAGCAGGCCTACCGCCAAAGGAAGCTGCGCAATTCTTACACTTATCGTTCATATAATAAAAGTATTTCGGAACAACAATTCCGTCACTTTCGTTTATTTTTATTTTATCCACAATTCCGTTTCCTCTTTTGTTTGGTTTTCGATAATATCCGTTAACGAAACGAGTGAAGAAGCGTAGGTAACAATTTTGGAATCTTGATGTCAGGATTAAATATTCCGGGAATGAACACGCTCAGGCGAATGAAGAGGGGAAACCATATAAGAACGCTGATTTTCCGGCGTGCTGTTAATGAATTATTTAAACTATCGATAATGCATTGATATTTGATCAAAGTAGTGTATTGATATTCTGAATTATATTGAAAATGTTTGTTGAAGTCATTTTTGGCAATGTCTGAAATATATACAAGCCATTATCTACCAAAGCTCATCGTCCGAGTTTGTTGTTCGTGGAAAATGTGGTGGTCGCGATGTTTATCTGAAAGCAGAATGGTTGTTCTTTTGACATTATTCACATGTTTTCTACTAAAATAAACGTCATTGTAAGTAAACATTGTCAAACATTAAGTAGTGATAGGTGTTTTTAAACATTTTTCGATTGTCACCATTTTTTATACCTAATTTAACAATAATATCTTTTAAAATTATGTCATCTCCAATTTTGGTTCATTGCTTCGTAATTTTATAGAGAAGCACTTTCTTAATGTCCCTAACGACTGGTTCATAACTTTCTGAGCTAGAATCCCGCAGAATAAAAAAGTGCAACTCCAAGAAAAATGCGCTTAAGAATAATATTTTCGAAAACTGTAAATTTGAAAAAGTTTTCAATCAAATCGAAGAAAAAAATGTATTCAAAAAAATCAATCCAACTTATTATCGGCCAATAAGCGGCGCCAGCACCATTTCATAATTCTTCTTCGTAAGCATTATTTTGAGCTTGTAGTTTTCATTTTCTTGTTTCCCAACTTTCCTCTGATTGCAATGAATTAGGGGAGCGCGGCTTTGTTGTGCCGTTTTCAGAAAAACTAATGTAACTTAAATGAATCGGTTAAACTACCACTATTTAAGCATACATTTGAAGTTTAGCTCGTTCTCTATTAAAATGAATGAAAAAAAAAACATTATTGGTGATTATTTCGCAATTAATATTTTCATAAAGAAAGCACGATGCTACAACTTACCCCATCCTCGGGGTTAGTTGTAGCAACTATTGTGGTAAGTAGTAATAATAATAAAGAACGAAAGTATGACATGCTTTATTACTTATTTTTTATTTATTAGCAACAAACACGAATTCTTTTTTATTATGAAATATTTTTCATCAAATGATGAGCTGAAATACACTTGTTAACTAATCAACATGGAACTTTTTAACTACTTACCTTATTTTGTAAGACGATACTTTTAATCGACACGGCACTTTAAAATCATAGTCATTCAAATTTTTTATTCAAAGTCATTCTTTTAATTTAAAGTCATGTAAGTCTTTCTAAAACTCTACATCTCGCAAAGAATTTTATACAATAATAAATCTTTGAGTATGTTTCTTTATGACTAAATGCAATCTTCATCTGAGTTGCAGTTGATACAAACAAAAGAAATAGTGTCTGACAAATCACCTCCACGTTAACAACCGTTATTGATAAAAGGATAAACTTCCGAAAAGCACAAATTTCAGATGAATTTGAAACTTGGTATATTAATGTATTTTGACCTCCTAATATCGTAACGAAAATTGACGCAAACGCTACTTTAAATATGAAAAACGGAGGAGAAACTCTTTCCGTTCGGTGTATATAATCACGCATTCCTAACCGATTTATACTTTTTTAGCTTTCCTCAGAAAGAGTATGTGTATGTGTGTACAGTAGAGGTTAGTGGGGGGGGGGGGGGGGGAGTGGGGGGGGCCCTTGTTTGGGGGGGGGGGGG
>JAPYZJ010007923.1:0-12153 GCA_030522765.1 Ophioninae sp. B BG-2022a
CCTGGAATCTAACGAGTTAGCAAGGATCGTTTGTCTCTCCGTTTCGACTTGTCGTAAACGCACGTGTACCCAGCCCTGTGTACAGGGAAGAACGGAAAATAACGTGGAACGAACGAATGAAAAATGAAAAAAAAAAAACAAAAAAAAAATAAAAATGAAAAAAAAAAATGGAAAAAAATAAAAATTCCTCGTCACAAATTTAATGGACGATTAGCCTTCGAATGACGAAGGCATGTTATATACGCCCTTTTTGTCGGGTTCAACCACTGGTAATTCGAATCCGGTGGAGGATCGCCCTTTCGGGACCGATAAATTTGAACGGAATCGTTACTCGCGGATTTCAATTACGACAGTCGTAAGTACAGGGTTTCTGGCTGTTGGCGTTGAGCTTTCAGTTTTTTTTTTGTTATATGGAAGATTCGAATATTTTGTTGTTTTTTTTTGTTTTTTTGTTGGTTGGATGTTTTTTTTTCGAATGGAAGAGAAAGTGAGGTAATTATTAAAAAAACAACATCCTGATCATTTTTTATTGAAAAAATAAATTAATAAATCAGTTTTGTTTGGGTTAATTAATTTCTTTTTGTTGGTTAAATGGTTTTCATTCGAATGGAAGTCATAAATAAACTAATTATTAAAAAAACCATAATCTGACGATTTTTTGTATTGAAACAAATGAATTTTGTATAATACAAAAAACTTTTATTTTCCTTTTTGGATTTTTTAACGATTCGACGATTTTCCATTGGAATGAAAAAATGAATTATTATTAATTATGATAAATATATTATATTATATATTATTAATTATTATAAATATATTATATTCATTATAAAATAATGAATTATTTTTAAAAAGTTATCGATTTTTTCGTAAAGAAGGAATTCCTACAAAATTCTTTATCAAAAACAAAAACAATTTCGTTGTTTCTTCTTCTAAACCCAAACAAGCCCAAACCAACATTCACTTTAAATTATGAAAAAAAAAACTATTCAACCATTCTTAATCAATTTTATTCAAAAAACGTTGAAAAATATTTCCAAACGAAAAAATAACTTTACCACTGTAAAATGCTAAAAAAAACTGAAAGCAATTTTTTATCTATCCGTTCAGAAGCCGGATTTCCGTTATACCGGTTCCTAACCGGTCAAGTTAATTCCTTAACTAGAGTTACCGACCGAGTATGCACCTCGCGACAGTACCGGTCGTTCTGAACGTGATATCCAGTTGTTTGAACGGCCGTTTCGTGAACTAAGTATCGTTACGTAGTTTTGAGGTTAAACCCGGTGATACAGGGGTCCGGTGGGTATCCCCGTGGTGAGCTAGCGCCATTATCGTACACGCGTAGCGTCACCCTACAGAAGCTCTTTGTACAACGATCTCGGAACGTTTGGTCGTACGAATATCGCGTGGTAAAAAAAAGAAAAAAAAAGAAAAAAAATAAAGAGAAAAAAAAAAGAAAAAAATTATGAAAAATAAAAAGACACAAGCACGGAAGTCTTTTCTCTCTCTCTCTCTCTCTCTCTCTCTCTACAGCTGTATAACACATTAGCATTACGTACTAGCACCGAGAGACTCGGATTGTAAAGCATCGGTATCTCTCCTGTAATAACTGTGAAGTGGCGTCACGCCATCCATGCTAATGAGGTTCGATTTAATGGTGCGCTATGAGACACGAGACTCCCCGTATGATATTTTTTTTTTTCGTTTTTTTTTGTTTTTTTTTTTCTTTTAATTTGTTTCTCATTTTTCGTCTCTTACGTTTCTTTATCTTTTTAATATTTTTTTTTTAATTTTCGTCATCGTTCTTACGGAGATCGGCCATTTGTTTTTTTTTTTTTGACGGAATTGACGATTTTTTGGGAATTTCCTGTTCCAGTCTCCACAGGGACTGACACGTTGATGGATCTCTTCCGTTCTTCGGATTTCTCGTTTTTTTTTTTTTCTATGGTTTTGTCCTTTTTCACTTCCGATTGTGCCCTCGTCACCCAATGACCTTCGTATCACTGGAAACTTTTTTTTTTCACCGAACGAAGTTGATATCTGGGCCTTGCGAGATTAAAATTTTATTTAAAAAATAAATCTTGTTTTCTAAATTCCACTTAGTTGCTGATTGCTTGCAGCTGTGACTTCATTCACTCTTGTTTGGGTTTGTTTTTGTTTCTTGTTTTCAATGTTTCCTTGTAGTAGGTTACTGCTCGTAATTATAATCTCACTTACCATCCTAACCCAGTGATAGCCGACTGGTCGTAGATTTAAACTCATTTGACATTTTGACCTTGTACTATCCCACTAGTAGCTCTAACCTCACTAACCATCCTAACCTTTTCGTATTTTTCGTGATTTTTCGATAGACTTCTATTTTTTGTATTTTTGTTACATTATTTTAGTTATTGTTTTATAAAATGTTTATATTTTACTTTCGTTTGTAATTCCCAAATTACCCGAAAACTTTTTTTAATTGGGGTGATTTTTAAATTTAATTATTGTTTTTTCTAAATTTAATTATTATTTTTTTAAATTTAATTATTTTTTTTTAATTTAATTATTGTTTTTTTAATTTAATTATAATTTTTTAAATTTAATTATAATTTTTTAAATTAAAAATATAAAGTTTATCATAATTATCATGAACTTCTTATCCCAACTTTTGTAACCTTAACCTAAATTACTATTATCAATAACCTCACTCACGTTTGGATAGACGAGGACCTAATTTCCAACTTTACCAACGGCCACAAATCGCGCCACTAAAAAATCGGAACAATTTCCAAAACGGCGTCTAAGATCGTACTGAAAGTTCGAATATTCGGGAAATCGAATTTGACGAAATATAAATCACTAGGGACACGAATAATCGCAACGTGGAATTTCTTCGGAGCGTCAACATGTCAAAGATTCGTGTATACGACGACGTCGGTCAGAAAAAGACACGCGAGCCGTATAATTTTACCTTCGGTATGAAACTACACAACTCGTTGGTAAACGCACAAAGTTTGTGTACGTACGTACGCATACGCATGCGTCGAGCGACGAAAGGATTTACATGCGTTCCAACGTGCGGCGTGCGTCGCTGACATGATTGCTACGCAGTGAAGGAACCATGTCGTCGTCGTCGTAGAATGCGCGTCGGTACGCATCTAAAAAAAAAAAAAAGAAAAAAAATTGTCACTGATCCTTCTACAAGCCACGTACCGCAAGTATATCCAACGGCAACGTGTATACGCTCGTTGCTGTCGGCCATCATACGAAATGAAGAATCGATGAGGGATCTCGTTTTCGAATTTTCAACGAAAATGAATTTCGCATCCGGAAAATAGAGTTTACTGCTAGGGGTTTGGGGAACTCTCCAGTGGTTGAAAATGTCTGGAAAATTTGGAAAAACCTTTTTTTTTACTATTTATTTATTTATTTTGCTATACTTCAAAGTTTGGAGTAAAAAATGTTGATAAATCTTGATATGATGTGATATGTCTTTAGTCGGCCCTCGATAACATCGCTACTTCTCAATATATGTTCACCCAAATTTTTCTCAACATATTTTAATATGTGTCCTTTCCACTAAAAAAAAGTTTTTCAAAATCGGACCGATAGTTTTCGAGATAAAAATTCCCAAAGTTTGTCAATTTTTTTCACCGGGCAATTTACTCCCGCGGTTTAGTCGGCCCACGATAAAACCGCTTTTGCTCGGTTTACATTCACCTTGATTTTTTCCATCATATTTCAATATTTATACTATCTACTAAAAAAAAATTCCGAAAATCGGACCAATAGTTTCCGAGATAAAAATTCCCAAAGTTTGTCAATTGTTTTCACCGGGCAATTTACTCCCGCAGTTTTTTAGTCGGCCCACGATAAAACCGCTTTTGCTCAGTTTACATTCACCTTAATTTTTTCCATCATATTTCAATATTTATACTATCTACTAAAAAAAATTCCGAAAATCGGACCAATAGTTTCCGAGATAAAAATTCCCAAAGTTTGTCAATTTTTTTCACCGGGCAATTTACTCCCGCAGTTTTGCTCAGTTTACATTCACCTCAATTTTTTCCAACATATTTCAATATTTATACTTTCCACTAAAAAAAAGTTTTCCAAAATCAGACGAATAGTTTTTGAGATAAAAATTCCCAAAGTTTGTCAATTTTTTTCACCGGGCAATTTACTCCCGCAGTTATCTTAGTCGGCCCACGATAAAACCGCTTTTGCTCGGTTTGCTCGGTTTACATTCACCTCAATTTTTTTCAACGTATTTCAATATTTATACTTTCCACTAAAAAAAAGTTTTTCAAAATCGGACGAATAGTTTCCGAGATAAAAATTCCCAAAGTTTACCAATTCTTTTCGTCGTCCTCACGGGTGTGCCTCTTAAGCCCACCGGTTTCGCGCAAATCGGTGTGGCTCGTCGTCGCTCGTATTCCGCCGCGAGTGAAAGTTGGACACTTTCGGGTTGACGGACCCTTTCTTTTTTTTTTCTCTTTTTCTTTTTTCATCTCTCTTCTCCCTATTTTCTTTTGCTCTCGCGCTTCGGATCAATCCGTGAACCGTTAAGAGCACACGCCTCCACGATTTATCGGAATAATCATTATAATCACGTGTGCCGCGCGCGATGATCGAGCCGTTTCCGTTCGTAGAAATGCGAGCTCGACACTCACGATCGATCCTCGAGGATTCTATTTTCCTTTTCTTTCTTCCGTTTTTTTTTCTCGTTTCTGAAACTACTTCCATAATGATTAGAGTGACTTTTCGCTGCCACTCGAGCTCTCGATTGCCTCCGATCAAAACAAATCAGAAAAACGTGTTTTTCGTATATCAAATTTTCGTAAAATAATTTTTTTTAAATAATTTTGGACGTTTTTTTTCTCTTTAATTATAAGAATTTTATTTACTTTTTACCTTCGATAGCGCATGTACTTACGGAATTTTCTTTCGTTCAAAACACAACAGGAAAAATATTTAAACAAAATTTTAATTGCATTAAAAAAATTAATAAAAATATCAAAAAATATAAAAAATCTAAAAACCACTAGAAAAAATATCCTCTACAAAAACCACGTTCGGTTTTTTCATACGATAGAAGAAAATCTCGACGCGGTCATTTTATAAAAATTACAAAAAAAGGCGTATTCCAGATTTTTTTTAAACAATATCTCTCATGTTTCCTTCCTCCCACGATATCTCGGGCCACGTACCTCCCATGGATTTGGCTATTCTCGTTGCGCAGTGGTACGGCGATTTTTCAGCTGCGTTTACCCGCCGTAAAAAAAAAAAGTAAATAAATAAAAATGACGACCGTAACTTCGCAGATCTCCACCCGATTTATTTCTTATTTTTTTATCGTTGTTATCATCATTATTATTATTCTTATGATTATTATATTATTATTATTATTATTATTATTATTTGTCGGACGTTGAACGTGTGCACCGGGAACCTTCGCGCCCACTCGTCATTATCAGGAGCTTTCTCTCTATACCTTCCTTTCTCCGGGCTCGCACGAGGCGACGCACACTTCGCGCGTATGAAAAAATACACATATATATGTACACGCGTATGCACGGATGGAAGACTGTGTATAGGGAATTCCAGGTGAAATCAACGGACCGATGTGAAAAATCATTATATGATCCTGTAAAAACCTTATCTTATCTTCGATCTTCGAAAGATTTTTTAAAATTAAATACTTAATAATTGAATCGAATATTTATTTATGCTCAACTATTCTTAAAATAAATATAAAATATTGAAGATTAATATCAATGTTTGTTATAATTAATAATCATTGATTATTGAATACTTAATAATTAAACCAATATTTTAATGATACAAAATTACTATTAAATTTCATATTGTGCATTTATCAATTAAATGTAATATTAAATTATACTAAATTATTTTTTACTGGAATATTAAACATTGAGGTTTAATAATAATAATGGTTGTTATTATTAATACATTTATTATTAAACACTTAATAATTAATTCAAACATTTATTTATATTGAATTATCGTTAAATTTGATTTTGTAGATTTAGTAATTAATATTTAATGATATTCAATAATAATTGAATGAAATATTGAATATTGAAGTTTAATGATAATGGCTATTGTTGGAAGTGGTCGCAAGTCGGAAACGACGCGTTGGCGTGCATCTGCCAGGTTTGCCTACCTCGTGGATTATTATATCAGCCGTTGACGCGTGTATTCTTAAATGCTCGTCTACAGGAACAATACGCCTATCTTCAACTCCGTACGTAAGCGTATTTCTCTCTTGGGTGTACACGGCCCCGTGAATTGCTAGAATTCTCAGAATACATATACTTGAAGAGAGGAGGACCGGGCGAAGTTTCTCTGCGGCGCGTATAGGGCGCATCGTATTATTACCAGATCTCGTACATTATATCGCGCGCACGCGCCCAACCGCGCCGCTTCGTATACCGAGAAAGAGAGATAGCGTGTACACACTCCTGGCATAAATTTCTCGCTTTTACGCGTGCGCACAACGGTTTTGTTTCCTTTGTTCGAATCATGACCCAAACAGACCCAAACGAACCCAAACTAACCCAAATGACCTCGTTTCTGTGACCTACTGTATTTTGATGATTTAATCTAACTTTTCGTCATGGCCCATGGCCTTAAGGGCCGAACCCCTTATTATGAAACGTACTCGATTTCATGATTTTTGGATTTTTTGAAAATCTAGATTTTTTGATTATTCAAAGAGATCGTTTTTTGGAAAATCGACTTTTTGAAAGAATCACTTTTTGGAAAATCGACTTTTTCAAAAGATCGTTTTTTGGAAAATCGACTTTTTCATAAGATCGTTTTTTGGAAAATCGACTTTTTCATAAGATCGTTTTTTGGAAAATCGACTTTTTCAAAAGATCATTTTTTGGAAAATCGACTTTTTGAAAGAATCATTTTTTGGAAAATCGACTTTTTCAAAAGATCGTTTTTTGGAAAATCGACTTTTTTAAAAGATCGTTTTTTGGAAAATCGACTTTTTCAAAAGATCGTTTTTTGGAAAATCGACTTTTTGAAACGACCGTTTTTTTGGAAAATCGACTTTTTGAAAAGATCGTTTTTTGGAAAATCGACTTTTTGAAAAAATCGTCTTTTGGAAAATTGACTTTTTGAAACAATCATTTTTTGTAAAATTGACTTTTTGAAAAATATCGTTTTTTGGAAAATCGACTTTTTGAAAAGACCTTTTCCAAACCCTTCCAATCTTTCCAAACCTTTCTCCAAGACCCTTTTCAAACCCAAACAAACCCAAACCCAAGACCTTCCAAACCCTTGTCCTCTTCCAAACGTTTGTCAAACCCAAACAAATCACCATTTCGAAAAAACCGTGTTCTTAAAAATCTACAATTTCACAAAATCCCTTTTTTCCCAAAAAAACCAACTATTTGAAAAAAATCGTTTTCCTGAAAACCGGCATTTAGAAAAAATCGACTTTTTCAAAACTCGAATTTTTTTCTTTTCAACCCAAACAAACCCAAACAAACAATATTTTTCCAAAAAAAAAAAAAGCTCATTTCTTCCACCTAAAATGATTTTTGGAAAGGCAATTATTAAAAAAACTGGCTTTAAAAAAATCGATTCTTAAAAAGTGTCGAAGTAGAATCCTTCCTCTATATAATTAGACGTAGAAAGTGAAGAGTCTCGTTTGGTCGGGAGATGCCGATTGCGCGATCGGCAAGCTCGTAATCCAGATGGGACGTTTCTCACGTTCCTCTCTCTCTCTCTCTCTCAGCAGAGATCGATCAATTAGAATCGATCGAACACGGGAATCGAGATACAATTATGGCTCGCGAGAAATCTCAACGTCGAGAAACTCCCGTGAGCATGATCGAATCGAGGAGCACTCGCGCATGCGCAGAAACGTTTAAATGTATTGAAGAATCGACAAACGAGCGATATAGGTAAAAAAAAAAGTTGCGTGTGTCTCACATGCCGGATCATTGATGAAGAGAAATACGTATACTGTACTCGACTGCGTGCACGTGCCGTGAAAATCGAAAAACTCGATTGCGCACGCGCACTTATCCGTAAATTGCAGCGCCACCGCGATAAATCGCCGGTGCAACTTAATTAACGAGAAACGAAAGAAAAAAAAAAAATAAATAAAAAAAAATCAAAGAAAACGAAAAAAAAAAAAAAACCAGTGCACTTAACGTCTCGACTGCAATGAAATAAAAAAAATCGATAAAAATCGTTGAACGACGAAATGGAGAGAAACGAAAGCGCCCGAAAAAGGATTCCGGAAGTGGAGACCGTAACGGTAAAGACGTAGATGGTACTCGCGATCCCGAACGAGAGTGAAGGTTCGGTTGTTTTTTTCGCGAGGCGAGCGCCCTCCCCCCCCCTCTCTTTGTTTTTTTTTCTTTGCGTAAAAGTGTAATTGCACTAAGGCATAAATACACAAATCAATCAATCAATCTCTCTCTTCCTCTCTAAAGTTAGTTTATAATGATATTCTTATGAAATTTATCTTTGTTGTTTTTCTCGTATTATTTCTGCTTTCCGTTATTATGATTTTTCTATTTCCTCTTCGTTTTCTTTTTACTGTTCTTTTTCTTGTTCTTATTATTATTATAACTATTTTTTCCCCTTTCACAATAAAATAATAACAATAGTAATAATAATCATTATTATTATTATTATTATTAACCTGAACAAACCCAAACAAAAAGAAAGCAAACTAGAAATACACTAAATTATAAAAGGACACTATACTATAGCAATAATACCTGATAATAATAATAATAATAATAATAATAGAAAATATAAATATAATTATAAAGGAATAATATAAATAAACATAATTATTGTTAATAATAAAACATACTAATAATAATAATAATTATTATTATTATAACCATTTTCTCCCCTTTCACAATAAAATAATAACAATTGTAATAATAATCATTATTATTATTATTATTAACCTAAACAAACCCAAACAAAAAAAAGCAAACTAGAAATACACTAAATTATAAAAGGACACTATACTATAGCAATAATACCAAATAATAATAATAATAATAATAATAATAATAATAATAATAATAATAATAGAAAATATAAATATAATTATAAATTGATAATATAAATAAACATAACTATTATTAATAATGAAACATACTAAAAATAATAATAATAATAATAATAACTATTGTTATTATAAATCTGTTTTTTAGTTTGTTTTCTTTTTGTTTGGTTAATTTCTTTGAAATCACAAATTTACTATTTTTATTGTTTGCATCGTGTTGTCTTTTTTTTTCTATTTTTGTACATCGCCCAAAAGGTTCTTTTTTAAAAATTTTTTTTTATTTTTTGGCGTAATAAATAATATCGATCAACGAATCTCTCTCTCTCTCTGTCTCTGGATGGCAGCGGCCTCCGCACGTAATATGGGGTATAAGGGTATCGGAGCGAAGAGGATCGTGCGGGAACTCTTATTTTTCCTGCTCGTCAGCGGTGTTGCTGCTGCGGGGGAGGGCAGCGAGGGGGGCGAAAGGGTCTACACCTCTCACTCTCTATTTTCTCGAGGGGGCTCTTCGGGTGCAAGACACGTTGCGCGAGCGAACGGGGGCCACGCGTGCTCTCAAGGTTCGCCCCAGAGCCTCCAGGCTCCTTGGTCAGGGCCCCCCCCCCCTGGACCCGAGACGCGGTTTCCGATCAAAAGAACTCGATCGGTTGTACACGTGGGGCAACCGGGAGCAACCTTAACCATGGCGAACGATACAGGTAGACGTATATATTACACGTGTGTAAGCGTGTGTACACGAATCGCTCGATTTTTTTTATCGATCGGATAAATTATCAGTGATGACCTTGACCTTGACCTTTTGGGGTCTTTCGTCAGTATCAGCAACTCGAATGAAATTTTACGTCTGTAAACGGTACCCAATGATTCCATGTGTTCAGTATGAAAGATAAATTTTTAAAAATCGACCAAACCCAAACGAACCCAAATCATTTCAAGCGAACCCAAACGAATTGAAATGGACTCGAATAATTTTGAATTGTTGAAAACAAATAAAAACTCTAAAAATTGAAAATAGTTGAAAAAAAATCCAAGTAAATTCGAACGATTTCAAATAATTAAAAACAAACCTGAAGAAACTCTGGGAATTTTAAATAATTAAGTACTAACGCAAGCAATTTTAAAGAATTGAGACCAAACCCAAACAAACACGAACAATTTCAAATAATTAAACACATATTTAAATAATTCGAAATAATTGAGACCAAAATCAAACAAACCCAAACAAACTCAAAAGATTCCCAATAATTCAAAACAAATACGAACAATGTCAAATAATTCAAAACAAATCCGAACAATGCCAAATAATTCAAAACAAACCCGAACAAACTCAAATAATTCCAAACAATCAAAAAACAAGCCCAAACGAACCCAAACAATTGCAAATAATTCATAACAAACCCCAACAATTCAAACCGAACCCAAACAATTGCAAATAATTCAAAACAAACCCAAACAATTCAAACCGAACCCAAAAAATTCAAATCAAACCCAAACAATTCAAATCGAACCCAAACAATTCAAAACAAACCCAAAGAATTCAAATCAAACCCAAACCATTCAAATCAAACCCAAACAATTCAAAACAAACCCAAACAATTCAAATCAAACCCAAACCATTCAAATCGAACCCAATCAATTCAAATCAAACCCAATCAATTCAAATCGAACCCAAACCATTCAAATCGAACCCAATCAATTCAAATCAAACCCAATCAATTCAAATCGAACCCAAACCATTCTAATCCAACCTAAACAATTTCCCAATGCCCCAAACAACCTTACGAAAAAAAAGACGAACGGAAATATCGGCGCCCGCGCACGCGATTCCCCAGCTGCACTCCGGTTTCGTATTACCCCACGTATACTCGTTTTGCCCCCGGTTCTCCTTCGCACGTGGATCTCTCTACAGGTATAACGGGACTCGCGGCGAGGAAAGCAGGGCCCCTCCCCCCTCCCTCCCTCCCTCCCTCCCTCCTCCACGCTCCTCTCGTTCCTCTCATCCAGTCTTGGCCGGTCCGAAGAGAGGCCCAATGGACCGAACCAGCCGGAGAAGAACGAGCCTTTAATCACCGCGACTCCTGGTGCTCCACCCAACGGTCATCAACGGGACGCACTTTACCCTTCGATTTTTCTCGCATCACTCATCACTCATAAAAATACCTTCGTACTCTGATTCGTCGGTAGGTTTCAGCGCGTAAACGAAAGGTTAATTGTCCCTCGTCAGTAGGAATGCCTCGATTATTGGTTTTGTTTGGGTTTGTTTGGGTTTGTTTGGGTTTGCTTGGGTTTGTTTGGGTTTGTTTGGGTTGGAAGCGATTGTGAACGGGCATAAGTGCATCACGACGCGTAGGTGTAACGAAGCCGCGAAATGCCGGCAACGAAAACCCCCTCGACGCCGTCAACGCGTATTTAAATGTCCACGTTGGACTCCCGGTTCTACTAGATGACGGAGCTTCCATCGAGGAATGCTTTCCACGATTTTAATTAACGGTTCGATACCTCTTTTGGATATCTTCTTGACGATATTCACTGTGGACGAAACCAAACCCAAAGAAATCCGATAAACTCCATCTGAACCCAAATAAATTCAGAGAGCTGTAAAAATCTGATAAAAATCCAAACAAACCCTAAAAAGCCCATCTAGACGCAAACAAACCCTAAAAAGCTCATCTAAACCTAAAAAAACTCAGGAAACTCGAAAAACCTCATCAAAACCCAAACAAACCCTAAAAAGCCCATCTGAACTCAAACAAACCCTAAAAACTCCATCTAAACCCAAACAAACTCAGAAAACTCTAAAAACCTCATCAAAACACAAACAAACCCTAAAAACTCCATCTAAACCCAAACAAACTCAGAAAACTCTAAAAACCTCATCAAAACCCAAACCAAACCTAAAAACCCCACCTGAACCCAAACAAACTCAGAAAACTCTAAAAACTTCATCAAAACCCAAACAAAACCTAAAAACCCCACCTGAACCCAAACAAACTCAGAAAACGCTAAAAACCTCATAAAAACCCAAACAAACCCTAAAAAGCCCATCTAAACCCAAACAAACTCAGAAAACTCTAAAAACCTCATCAAAACCCAAACAAACC
>JAPYZJ010007925.1:0-12325 GCA_030522765.1 Ophioninae sp. B BG-2022a
AAGAAAAAAAAGAAAGAAAAAAAAAAAAAAAAAAAAAAAAAAGGGGGAAAAAAAGGGGGAAAAAAAAACGTTGCACAAAAGGGTGAGAAAAAAAGGGGGGTTGGAGAGTGGCCGCGAGTGAAAGAGAATAGGAGATAATTCTTCGGGGTAAAGAAGCACAACAATGGGGTGACAATGCCAGCCTCGTTATTGCATTCATTTGTTTCTGTACTCTCTGTTCTCGCCTTCTCTATTTTCTCTTGCTTCACCTCGCGTTATCTCGTTCTTTTTCATTTCCTCCCCTTTTTTCTCACCCCCAACCCCTCCGAGCACCCCCTCCAGCATCCCTTAGATCCACCTTACTTTCTCAGCCCTTTTTCCACTTCGCGGACGAAAACTCGTTCCCCACTTCGCGTTATCTCGTTCTTTTTCACTTCCCCCCTTTTTCTCACCATCAACCCCTCCGAGCACCCCCTCGAGCCTCCCTTAGAGCTCCCTTCGTTTCTTGGCCTTTTTAACCCTCCGCGGATGAAAACTCGATCCCCCACCTCGTTGTCGACTTGATTACTTTAGTCGAGAAACGTCGATGAATTCAATTAAACGTGTAATTATATATAAACCCTAACAAATAAATTAAATATTTTTTACCATTAAAAATAAAACAAAAAATTCAAGAATTTACTATAAATTAAATTGAATTATTATAACTGTTCGATTATTGTTGAAAAATTGAAATAATTATTAAAAATAAAGATGATTCGTTACATCGAAATATTACGAAATATTATATTCAAAAATATATAAATAAAGAGCAAAAAATACAATATAAATAAATATTGTCTTTTTTGCTCTTTATTTAGATATTTTTGAATATAATATTTCGTAATATTTCGATGCAACGAATCATGTTTTTTTAAAATAATTATTTCAATTTTTCAACAATAATCGAACAGTTATAATAATTCAATTTAATTTATAGTAAATTCTTGAATTTTTTGTTTTATTTTTAAAAATAATAATTATATTGTAATAATAATTTACTAATATTATTTTGAATAATAATAATTCAATAACAACAGCAATTTTATTTCAAACAAGTTATTAAACAATAGGAATAACTTTATTAAAAATCATTTTATCGAATAATAATAACTATTTCATCACGAAATTTTATTCTATACTTCATATTTTATTTTTTTTTTTTTTTGGCAACGTTAAAATACATAATTTTGAATGAATTGATACAAAATTAATTTTGAAAATTGAGAAAGGAGAATTGAAAGGCCCAGTTCATAGGGTTTCCTATCCATCGAAGCTTCGAGGGTGCGAATATCATCCGGGCTGACAATTTTCCGCAGGGCGCACTGCGAAATACGAAAATACCAATAAAATATGCGAAGCTTCGATCGGGAGTTTTATATTTGTTCCTTCCGGTTTCTCGCTCGCGCCGCAACCTTTTATATTTCGGCGGAAGGGATTTTTATCTCGTTCACGAGTTTTCCACCCTCGAATGGCAGCCGGTAGGAAAGAAGCAATAGAGCCACTGCTATCCAATATGCAACCTCTAACTCCTCTACAGACATACATATATACATATTTTTATTTATTCATATAAAAAAAAAATATATGTATCGTATACGAATATATTTCATAATAATATATATATATATAATATAGGTATATTATAATCATTTATTAAAATGAAAATTTTAATAAATAAAAATAAAAATAAAATTTCATAAAATGTTATGAAAATGTATAAACAAATGATTCGGAAAATTAACATAAACATATTCATGAAAATTAATGGTTTCATCAATCAAATTGAATCAAATATATACGATTAAATACTAATCATTACAATTCAATAATTATATGAAAAAAAAAAATACATTTTTTTTTCATATATATTTTATATGAAATTTATCATAAAAAAAAATTTATCATTTAATCATATTTATTTTATTCATATATTCAATATTTCAATTATTTTTATTATATTTATTATTTATTATATTTATTATATTTATTATTTACATAATAAATATAATAAATAATAAACAATATATTAAAATGTATGCAAACAAAATATTCTCCCCTCAATTTTTTTAAACAATTTCACAAAAAATACGTATATAAATACAATTTTCAATTACAAATACGAGCTAATTAATTCTGAAATTTAACCTTTAATTACGAAAGAAAATTTCCAACAAAAATATTTTACCAACTTTAAAAAAAAATTGATTTTCCAATTTTTTTGCATAAAAAATGAAACATAAATTAATATATAATAAATAATAAATAATATATATATATATACAAACAAATAATAAAAAACACATAAAAATTTCGAAATTTCCATGCCCACCCCTCGCTCTTCTATTTCCTATATATTTAACGTTTTCCTTTCTCCTTTCTTTTTTCCCGCGCGCACTTTATTTCTTGCCTCTATCACGTGACGTAAAAAGCGGTTATCGCGGGGGCGGGCTTGTGCGCGCGCTTACTTTTTAGGGCGTCATCCGGTGAAAATTCTCCCGTTACTGTCGTCATCACTCGACGCACCTCGGTCTCTTTTCTTTCGAGGACATCTCGCACCGCTACGAAAAACGGAGGAAACGCGAATATGATGGAACCACGGCGGGGGGGGGGGGGGGGGGGGGATGGGGGATTTGAAGCAAGTTCCCTCGTAAAAGCTTCGTTCTGGAGTATTCGCAAATGACAGGGTAGAATGTGTTTGACGAAAAAAAAAATGCGCTGGCGTTCGAGAGGGTTGATGGGTCGGAGGGTGGGGGAGGAGGGAACAGAACGTGTGAAAAATTCTTCTCGAGATCTGCTCGTCAACACTCGGACGAATTTTCACTGAGCTCCGTCGTATTCAACATTTTAACAAATTTGATTTTTAATTTGTTTTCAGAATTATTTGTAAATTAATTTTCAGAATTATTTGTAAATTAATTTTCAGAATTATTTGCAAATTAATTTTCAAAAAGATATGTAAATTAATTTTCAGAATTATTTGTACACTATTTTTCAAAATTATTTCTCAACTAATTTTCGGAATGTTTAATAAATTAATTTTCAGAATTGTCCATTGAATATTTTCCACAATTTTTCACGAATTTATTTTCAGAATGTTCCATTAATTAATTTCCACGATTTTTCACGAATTCATTTTCAGCGATTTTTACAAATCAATTTTCACAATTTTTCATAAATTTATTTTCACGTTTTTTATTTCATAAAAAATCCTAAATATTTATAGATACCCAGAATTCTCATTTTCTTTCTTCTTTTTTTATTATTGTGAATTTTCATTAGGAAATTTCTATGTTCTTACCTTTCTATGTATGAAAAGAAAATGGTTTTATTTCCATCGATAATTTTACGAATCTAAAAAATCCAAAAAAGAAAAAATGTCAATAAAGCAATTTCGAATTGACAAAAAATATCGTCTCATGGACGAAAAAGAATTTCGCAGCTGCTTCAAAAATTTAAATCGAGATCGCACGGTTTTTATTTTTATTTTTTCAATTTTATTTTTTATTTCTTTCGCCGCGACATTCCAATGGAGCTATTTTATTTCGAGCGAGGAAATCGGAGCGTCGGAATACACGTGATAAATCAAAAAATAACTCTATTTTATCTTGCGACCCAAATCTAGCTGCAGCAGTGTTTCGAGACCAACTCGTATCGTTCTAGTCGTTCGTTCAGCTATATACGTGTACTTATACGTGCCGAGAGATACGATATATTTTAATTGTGCAAAAAGTTATTTCAATCTCGATCTATGAATTTTTTTCAAAATCCAATAAAGCTATAAAAAATTCCGCCATACATAAAAAAAAGAAGTTAAAAATTCAATAATTATTTTTTTCTCTACTGGGTTTAAAAGAATTTTTTTTATAGAGTGAAATTCGATTATGTTTAAATTGGACAAATATATATTATATATGACAATAATATTTCATTTATAGTAATATAATTATTTTAAACAATTTTATAACAATATAATATTAATCAAAATTAAATATTATATTATATTAATTATGATAATATATTAATATTTGAAAATATGGTTACTATATATCAGTATTATTTTTTTAAATATATTACTAAATATTAATATAACAAATATAAATAATATATTTTTTTTGTATCGCATGCCATTTAATTCTCACCAAACTTTGGATAATAACGAAGATTGAAAAATCAGAATCGGGATGAAATTTACGGCAGGTTCATCTCTCCGGTAAGAAAAAAGACAGAGGGAAGAGAGGGATGTGGATCGTGACAGAAGAGAACGAAGTGATGCACGAGCGAGTCGCGAAATTGAAATGTCGTGCTTGGAAAAGATGGCACCGATAATCGGGCCTCGATGGTAATAACTTTCGGATAAGATTGAACGAACGAGCGAACGAACACGGAAGATAAAATGAAAAAAAAAAAAAAAAAAAGAAAATTCAATGCCTAGATGAAAAAAAAAAAAAGTAGGTAATTTCAGAGATAACTTTGAGGGATGCACTGATTGTTGACTAAAGTTGATTAATTAAATTCTATTTTCCAGAGAATATGAGTGAACTCTGAAGAAGCTCGTTTTCTATTGACCCAAACCCAAACAAACCCAAACAATAACTAATGAACCCTGTTAAACCCAAACAAACCCAAACAATGACTAATGAAGCCTATGGAACCAAACAAACCCAAACAATAACTAATTAAGCAAATCAAACCCAAACAATAACTAATGGACCAAATCAAACCCAAACAATAACTAATGGACCAAATCAAACCCAAACAATAACTAATTAAGCAAATCAAACCCAAACAATAACTAATTAAGCAAATCAAACCCATACAATAACTAATGGACCGAATCAAACCCAAACAATAACGAATTAAGCAAATCAAACCCAAACACTAACTAATTAAGCAAATCAAACCCAAACACTAACTAATTAAGCAAATCAAACCCAAACACTAACTAATTAAGCAAATCAAACCCAAACAAACCCAAACAATAAGTATTGACGCCTGTCAATTCCAAATAATTACTAATGAGCCCTGACAAACCCAAACAAACCCAAACAAGAACTAATTGTGCAATCAATGGTAAACAAATAAAAACCCTAACTCGTAGCGTCTCTTCCAGTGTAGGGTGTAGTCGAGTGGGCTCCTAATGAGCCAGGACACCCCACTTTCCGTGCCCTTACTTTCGTAATCGGCCCAGCGTTTGCGACCATCAACGGCGCGTAATTGAAGGCTGCGCTTCAGCTCCTAAATCAGTCGAGTAATAGCACACGAGAGTCTCCATAATCAGTATATTTGCAAAGAGGGAGAACCCTTGATATGCATACGATAGGGATTTCCAAATCCTCCCACAGAAATTTTCATCATTTTCGTTTTTTAATATTTTTTACAAATTTATTTTCACGATTTTTTATTTATTTTTTCCCACAATTTTTCATTCATTATTTATCATAATTTTTAATTAATTAATTATAATGATTTATTATTAATTAATTTTCACAATTTTTCATTAATATCTTCCCGTAACTTTTATCATTTTTTTCCACAATTTTTAATTTTTTTATTTTTATAATTCCCATTAAAAACCTAAATATTTACAAACCCACAAAAATCTGTTTTAGGTGATGATTAAAAAGATTTTAATTCTCCAAAATCTAAATTTATTGGAATTTAAATAAATGTTCGTGTCGATGAATTTTACAGACTTTTTTTTTACTTTTAAATATTGTTTAAATGTTTATTTTTAGAAAAATCGAAGAATTGTGAATCAACCTGTACATCATCGCGTATATCAGGCTGTCAAGAATGCACGCATCGTTCTGACGACGATACGCTCGTGTATCTCGGTGTCCTCTTCCCTTATCAGCTCTGACGTTCTCCTGCATCTACTCTTCACTGGAACATATTATCTTCCACCGAGACCCGTTCAACAATTATTCTAGAAACGAGACTGTCGCCCTCTCGTGTTCTGAATTCGTATCGTCTTTCATCCCCTTTCGAAAAGCGAAACAACGAAATCCCAAAATTCAACAGAAATTCAACTAAAAAAAAAGGAAAAATTAAAAAATCCCTCTAAATTCTAAAAATACCAAATGAATCAAAATCTAAAAATTCTAAACATTTCTAAATCGCCAAAAAAAAATCTAAAAATATTTAATTTTTACAAAAGATCAAAATTTATGTAAATCCCATATATCTAAAAATCCCAAAAAAAAAATCGAAATATTTCTAAATACTAAGAAAAAATTTATAATTCTAAAAAATCGATAAATTCGTTATAACTCGATAAATATTCACTTTAGACCCCTAGTTGATGGGACTTAATTTGTTTAAAATGACTTCTGGAATTACTTTGAAAAAAAAAAAAGCTCGACCTTTCGGTCACACTGTAGATCGACACATGGGGAAGAGGGTCGTTTCTCGTGACCATAAAATATGAGAAATAACCTGGTCGCCACCCCCATCCCCTTTCAAACCCTATATATCGTCCAGAAACGAAATGAGCCAGTGGTTCGTTCGAAATGGGCGCAGCCATGAGACAATGCTGTTTTTAACAATGCACGAAAAGCATTGAATGGAAACGGGTTGTCTGTACGTGTAGGTGGATGATACAAACCCAAAGGGGATGAAAAGGGTTGGTGTTGGTTATGTCCGGAGCTTTCCTGGTGTACTGCTCATATCCGGTCTATCAGAGCGATCCTCATAGAGATTGGCCGTTCGATAGTGCCAAAAGGGAACGGTTATTGGCAGACCTTTATTTCTTCCTATTGGATAGTGCCTCCAGCCCGTACTATGAATTACTAGGGGATGGTAAATGACTTTATGGATTTACCCGAAGCGATCTCTACCAAGTTCTGCTTTACGTTCGACTCTCACCGTTCCTACGTTCCAATATATTCCCACCTGAATGCTCATAAAAAAAATCGAAAATTCATGCCAAAGCAGCCAATGGCTGTTCCAGGTGATCACTGAATCTGGAGGATCGTAATTATGAGAAATTTCGGAATTTAAAGGTCCAGACTTGGTTTGGGTTTGTTTGGGATAATTTGGGAATTTTTACATTTGGTGATTTTGAAATTTGGGGATTTTGAAAATGAGTAATTTTGGAATTGAGGGATTTTGGAAATTGGGGATTCTGGATTTTGGAAATTGGGGATTTTGAAAATGAGTAATTTTGGAATTGAGGGATTTTGAAAATTGGGGATTCTGGATTTTGGTGATTTTGGAATTTTGGGATTTGGTGGTTTTTAAATTGGTGATTCTGGAAATTGGTGCTTTCGGAATTGGGTGATTTTGGATTTGACTTATTTTTATAATTGGATTATTTCGGATTTTGGTGATTTTGGATTTGGCTTATTTTATAATTGGGTTATTTTGGAATTTGGTGAATTTGGAATTGAGGCATTTTTGGATTGGGTTAATTTAATATAGGGGTATTCTAGAATTTTGTGATTTTTTCGAACTTGTATTATTTTGAGATTGCGTTACTTTTCGAACTGAAGTATTTTGAAATTAGGTTGTTTTGGGACTGAATTAGTTTTCTAATTTGGGTATTTTGGAATTTGGTCATTCTGGATTTCGATTATTTTGGAACTTAGTGATTTTGTGTTTGGATTATTTTTCTATCCATTATTTTTAAATTATTTTTCTAACCAATAACCACAAAAAATGTGTCTTTTTATATTAAGTATCGAAAAAAAAAAACAAATTTCATTTCGACAATTCAATAAAGGCGAAGCCCTTAACTTTAGCCTACATTTTCTATCGTCTATATTTTCGAAGGGCTAAAAATGACCCATCAGTTCAATGCAGGGAAATCCCGCAAAAAAAAAAGCAAATAGAAAAATGGGAGAAGGATGGTAACGTTATTGGCCATAAATCACTTGTCCTAGTAGGAGTCCCTTTCCGCCCCCTTCGACCCTCAATCCTCCCTTTCGGCCCTTCAGTTGGCAAAGCAATTTTGATTGAACGTTCGTAAATACAACGAACCAGACGAGATACTTTGACGTATATATATTGATATATCTGGGTCGAGGAAAAAGGGCAAAAAAATAACGAAGGGAAAGGGCGAATAAAAAAGGGAGAAAATTATTTTTCCAAAGGGAGAAATGTCATCGAGAGAATATTCCTACCATCTTGTTTTTTTTTTTATCATGTACGTTTTGATAATAGAAAAATTGAATCTGATACGAGACCACGTGACCCTTGAGATTATAACTCACCCTTAAGGACACTCTTCTCGAAGCTTTACGATAAATCATAAAAGGGACAAATTGCAAAAACGATACGTAAATGGGAACGCCAAGCTCGCGACTAACTTGACAGTTAACACGATTGTAATGAGGAACCCTTGACGTAACCTAAAAATATGGACCTTCTGAGACACCCCGATACAACAAAAAATCGTCAGGGCCAATTGAAAGAGGAATCGCTGGAAGTTTTATCGATCTAAAAAAAAACATTGCGAATTAACAATAATTTAAAAAATATATAAATAATATGAAACAAAATAATATATATAAATAATTTAATGAAAAATAGAATATAATATATAATATAATAAATATATATATTCTTAAAAATAGTACGTTTTTGCATAAAAAAAAGAATATTTGAACCAAAAATAATCATTTTATGGAAGAAAATTAATTGAAAATTACATATTCTTATTTATTTTTATATTTTCATTGAATTTTATATTTTCCCTTGATTTCATATTTTTATTTATTTTTATATTTTCATTAAATTTTATATTTTCACTTGATTACATATTTTTATTTATTTTTACAGTCTCATTAAATTTTATATTTTCCCTTGATTTCATATTTTCATTTATTTTTATATTTTAATTTAACTTTATATATTCACGTGATTCCCTGTTTCTATTGAATTTTACATTTTCACTTAATTTCATATATTTAATTAACTTTATATTTTCACTTAATTTCCTATTTTTCCTCAATTTCCCATTTCCCCCCAACATCAAAACCCTCCACTAAGCCATAACCCTAGGATTCACCAGCAACAAAAAAAATCCCCAAAAAACAAAAACCTATCCAAAAAACCACACAAAAAATTGCCTAAAAAATCCGCAAACAAAAAAAAATAAAAAATTTCGTACTTTCGCCTCCCTCTCCCGCAACCCTCCCTTACCACCCTCCCTCGGGTTCCCCGAAATTAAGCTTAGCAGATATCTCGTTAGATTGATTCGTAATCGCGTTAGAAATGGCGTTAAGGATAGGGCTGGAAGGAGGGGGAAATATGATTGCGAGCTGCGTATCGAAGGAGGATGGGTGAGTGCTTTGAGAAATTTAGGGGATGAAGGAACTCAGAGAAGGGATGATTATTCGGAGTAACCGTAGAAGGGAGAACCAAAAGACAGCCGTAATTTCGCGAGAGTTGTGGTCGCTTTGCCGACCATTGTTTCAGCAAATCTGTTGGTGTCTCTCCCCCCCCCCCCTCCCCCTTCACCTACGAGCATACATAGAATTCTCTCTCGTACCTCCTCAGCCCTAATTCCTCGGGCTTTCTGACCTTAATTGCCCGACCAATTACGAAGATCCATTGGCCGTTCTTAGTGGTTTATTTTTGGTTTATATGTATATATATATATTTATGTATATATGGGTATATTTATAGAGGAATTCGTACTGTAGGATTCGCAATCCTGTAGGAACAAAACCCTGAGTTATGTCTTGGGATCCCATAGCAGAAGAGATTTTATATCAGCTTCATTGTCGAAGGTTTTTTTTTTTTATTTTTTGAAAATTGTTTTTATCACTGTGAAAAAATTCAGTATTATTTTTGTGTCGTTTTTATTATTGGGTAGAAAATAATTTTTTTGCTTTCTTTACGTCTTTTTTATCGTTGGGTGAGAAATTTATTGTTTTTTTTTTTTTTTTTGGTTATTTATATAATTTTTATCGTTGGGAAGAAAATTCGTATTTTTGAAAAATTATTTACGTAATTTTTATCGTTGTGAAAAAAAATTAGTATTTTTTTTACGTCATTTTCATGATATTTATCGTTATAAGAAAAATCTAAAATTCTTGCTCATGATTTTCATTATGACGAATAAAAAGAAATAATAATAATCAAGGAATAAATAAAAAATGTAAAAATGAAAAATTAATTAATTCTCATTTCCAGTGATAACGAACTCTGAAATTTTTTATTATGCATTTTTATTATGAATTTTAATTTGCAATTGAAAAAAAAAAGTTGAAAAATCTTTTTCAAAATTGTAAATGGTTATAAAGTCAAAGTGACTTTTTTCTTCAGGTTGATTGTTCGATTTTTTTCGGGGGCGAAAATTCGTTCGAAGAAAAAATTGTTTAACTTGACAAATTGATGGATTTCGTTCAAGGAATCCTCCAGAAAATTGGTTCTAAAATATATACCTATATATATATGTACATAATTTATTATTTCAAAAAGTCGTGAAAAACGGCGATAAAATATTGCAAAAAAAAGAAAAAAAAAAGAAAATATCGCAATTTGTCCTTTCGAGACAGAAACTCCGAGATATATATTCTTCTGTTTCTCCTCTTCTCCTTATTCCATCGAATCAATATATAGAGGAGGTGTGCTCGCGAGGGAAAAGCGAGAAGAAAAAAGAAAGAGAAAAACAGTCGGGAAAGAAAAATGGCTTGGGTCGCCGTAGAACTGAGCCGGAATATATCGTCTCCGTGCGAGAGGGTGCACGCACTGAAACAACAGAAAAACAAATCACGCTCTCATACTGAAAACTCCGGAGTTACCAGAAGAGCTTTTCTTTCTTTCTTTCTTTATTTCCATCGAGACTCGAATTGTATGTACAGTGAGAATCGAGTCCGGACACCATTTTCAATTTACTCGACCACAAAAAAAAAATCAATCCTCTTTTTATCTCGTTTTCTAACCCAAGAAATTTTTTTTTATCTCGTTTCCGAATTCAAAAAAAAGGATTTTTAATCTCGTCTCTTAAAATAAAAAAGAACATTTTTTTAGTCTCGTTTCCTAGCCCAAACATTTTTTTTCTTAATTTTGTTTCGTAAGCCAAAAAAGTATTTTTAATTTCGTCTCTTTACGTAAAAAAATAACATTTTTTAGTCTCGTTTCCTAGCCCAAAAAAAAAACATTTTTTTTAGTCTTGTCTCCTCGCTCCAAAAAAACATTTTTTAATCTCGTTTCCTAGCCCAAAAAAACATTTTTAAATCTCGTTTCCGAGCCCATGAAAAAAAAACATTAAACCTCGTTTCCTAGCCCAAAAAAACATTTTTTTAGTCTCGCTTCCTAGCCCAAACATTTTTTTCTTAATTTTGTTTCGTAAGCCAAAAAAGTATTTTTAATTTCGTCTCTTTAACTAAAAAAAAACATTTTTTTAGTCTCGTTTCCTAGCCCAAAAAAAAAACATTTTTTCAATCTCGTCTCCTACCATAAAAAAAGAATTTCTTATCTCGTCTTTCCTCTCGTAACCCCAACAAGCCCATCCATAACCAGAAACGGTCAAAACCCAAAAAAAAAAAAAAATCCACAGCCCCAAAAATCTAAAAAAACCCTTCCCTTCCCCAATAACACCAAAAACCCCCAAAAACACTAGAACCCCCTACAATTTAAAAAAAACCAGCATAATCTCAAAAACAAAAAAAAGAAACCACGAAAAAAAAATCCATACCACTAAAAGCCATATCAAAAGTCTTAAAAAGCTTCTCGTTTGAATACGAAGACATTCAAACTTTTCTCACCACGAGTACCAGCAGCTCGAGACTCCGACCGACAATTTCGACAATTTCGAGGAAGGAACTCGAAGAGTTTTGTTAAACTTGATATCGGAAGTTGGGTAAAACGTATAAAGTGGGTGGTTGGGATTGAGGGTGTGCGGTGACCGGTTGCGGTGCCCCAATGACTGGTGCGGTAGGGCATGAGACGTTTCCTATCCCACTTTCGCGAATGGTAATACGAAGATTCGAAATTCGGTGCACTCATCCCTTCGAATCAACTCCCTGCCATTTCTCAAAACCCCAACCCCTTTAAACTGACCCCGAACCCCCAAACTCACCCCTAACCCCTTCGAATCAACCCTTGCCCTTTCTTCAACCCCCAACCCCTCAAAACTCACCCCCAACCCTTCGAATCAACCCCTCCTCTTCTTCCAACCCCCAACCCCTCAAAACTTCCCCCCACCGCTTAGAATCAACCCCTCTCCTTCCCCCAACCCCCAACCCCTCTAAACTCACCCCCAACCCCTTCGATTCAACCCTTGCCCTTCCTCCAACCCCCAACCCCTCAAAACTCACCCCCAACCCTTCGAATCAACCCCTCTTCTTCCCCCAAC
>JAPYZJ010007934.1:0-12610 GCA_030522765.1 Ophioninae sp. B BG-2022a
CCAACTTCTAAAAAATCAAAAAGACAAAAAAAAAAAAAACAAAATTAACATGAGATCGCAAACCGGAAGTGATATCGATCCGCGCGCACGGGCTATCAATTTCCGGAGACGTCAAGGTCGAGTGTAAAGGTCCAATAAAAGTGATCACTAAAAGTCACCAAAAGTCACCGAAAGTGATCACTAAAAGTCAACAAAAGCTATCACCAAAAGTCGTCAAAAGTGAGCAGTAAAATTCGACAAAAGTTATCACTAAAAGTCACCAAAGGTGATCACTAAAATTCACCAAAAGTGATCACTAAAAGTCACCAAAAGTAACCACTAAAAGTCAGCAAAAGTGATCGCCAAAAACTCAGCAAAAGTGATCACTTAAAGCCAGGAAAAAAAGTGATAACTAAAGATCGCCAAAAGTAATCAGAAAAAAGTCACCAAAACTCCGCAAACGTGATCACTGAAAGTCACCAAAGGTGATCACTAAAATTCACCAAAAGTGATCACTAAAATTCACCAAAAGTGATCACCAAAATTCACCAAAATTCACCAAAAGTGATCACCAAAACTCACCAAAAGTGATCACCAAAATTCACCAAAAGTGATCACCAAAACTCACCAAAAGTGATCACCAAAATTCACCAAAAGTGATCACCAAAAGTCACCAAAAGTGATCACTAAAATTCGCCAAAAGTGATCACTAAAATTCGCCAAAAGCGATCACCAAAAGCCACCAAAAAGTGATCACTAAAACTCACCAAAAAGTGATCACCAAAAGTCACCAAAAAGTGATCACCAAAAGTCACCAAAAAGTGATCACCAAAAAGTGATCACCAAAAGTCACCAAAAAGTGATCACCAAAAGTCACCAAAAAGTGATCACCAAAAGTCACCAAAAAGTGATCACCAACAAGTGATCACCAAAAGTCACCAAAAAGTGATCACCAAAAGTGATCACCAAAATTCACCAAAAAGTGATCACCAAAACTCACTATCAGTGATAACAAAGTCACCAAAAGTCACCAGATCGACAAAAATTCGTCGAAAGTGTGAAAAAAAGGTGAAACCGGAAGTCAAAAAATGACGTGACGATCAACCCCCCCTCCCTCCCGCTTTCCGTTACTCCTCAATCGCGATCTATGAGAAACGTCAGTGTGATTTTCGACCTCCGGTCGAGACCGTTCACGGTGGAAGGTTACGATAGGTGGAAGGTCATAGAATGTCACGTGAGATACTGATAAGGGACGAGAAGACAGTTGGGACGCTCAAGGTCAACGAAGCTACGAAAAAGGACAGCAACAAGGCGCAGAGACGATGGCGACTGTTGGCACGTGCTTTGACACGTTCGACGGATTTTCCGAATACCGATGAAATATCGGTTCGACGTTTCACCACGTTTGACCTTGTCAAACCGATTCCGATCGAGAATGGCCTTGCCGATCCCGGATCGACTTGGTACGATTATCGAACTGTCATCGATCGCGATATTTGCAACGTTCAAATACGTAGAATCAAGAAAACATCATTTACCGCCAATGAACTGATGGGCTTCAATAATACCGGCAACGTTTGCGTTTGGCCGTCAGAAGAATGTCTTGCTTATTATCTCGTCAATAATCGTGACGTATGCCGCAACAAAATGGTCCTCGAACTTGGCGGTGGTATGAGCTGCCTGGCTGGTCTACTCGCTGCCAAATATTGCGAACCCGCTGGGGTCACTCTCACCGATGGCAATGTCACCAGTGTTGACAACGTCAGGTGCATCGTTGCCAGAAACAACATGGCCGATTTCGTTAAATGCGGCCTCGTACAATGGGCCAGAGCTGCCGCTAAGCTCAGACAGATCAACAACGCGAACTCTTCCAACTCCAATCGTACACAGGTGATTTGGAAATTCTAGGGTTTTTTTTGTTTTTTTTTTTTTGTTTTTTTTTTGGTTTTTTTTTTTTTTTTTTTTTGGCGAAACCGAGATACATATTTGTTATAATCAAAAATTCGTTTTTGCTTATGACAAATGAGTCTCTCAATGATATTTAAATTCTAGGGTTTTTTTTTGTTTTGTTTTTTTTTGTTGTTGTTGTTGTTTTTTTTTTTTTTTTTTTTTTTTTTTTTTTTTTTTTTTTTTTTTTTTTTTTTTTATATTTTTTTTTTTTTTTTTTTTAAAATTCGTTTTTTTTGGTTGTAACGAATGAGCCTCTCGGTGATTTGGAAATCCTAGGGTTTTTTTTTTTTTTGTGACACTGAGAACCTCATTTGTTATAACCAAAAATTTGTTTTTTTTTTGGTTGTAACGAATTAGTCTCTCGATGATTTGGAAATCGTATTTTTTTTTTTTTGGTGAAACTGAGAGCGAAAAAAAATGTTTTCGTTGATTTTTGAATTTTTAATTTCCTTCCTTTTCCTTTTTCAAAACTATTTCCTATTTTTTATTTTTTCATATATCGAGTGACCTTTTTTTTAAACCCAAACAAACCCAAGACATTTTTTGCCTCTCCTGAATTTTTCTTATGGAGCAACAGACACATTTTTGATTTTTTTATTTGAATTTACATTTTGACAAGATTTTTGGTTTTTGATCGGAATTGATATTTTGATAAGATTTTTTATTTTTTATTTAAATTGACGTTTTGACAAGATTTTTGGTTTCGAATGACTCGCAATTGTTCTTTTCGATTGAGTAACTTCCGGTATTGCGCAGATTGAATTTTTCGTTGGCAATTGCCGTTTGTTAAAAGTAGCGATTATTTGGTTAGCGATATGAAACAAAATTAGATGATTTGGCGAAGTGGATGGATCGTGGATCGGGTGTGAGCGGGCTCGGCCAAATTGTTTTGGCAGTCGCACATTTTGCCGGGATACGTACCGACAATGATCGTGAATTAATCCCAAGGGTGACACCGTTCAACTCCGGAGAACGTTTCCGGTTGTTGCTTCATTTTCCTTCCGCTATCTCTTGCTCTTTCTCTCTCTTATTATTAGTATTATTTTTTTTATTATTATTATTTCTATTATTTTTCGTGATATTATCATTAGTATTATTTTTTTATTATTATTATTTCTATTATTTTTCGTAATATTATTGTTAGTATTATTTTTTCATTATTATTGTTTCGATTATTTTTCGTAATATTATTATTAGTATCATTTCTTAATTTTTATTTTTTCTAGTATTTTTCGTAATATCATTATTAGTATTATTTGTTAATTTTTATTTCTTCTATTATTTTTCGTAATATTATTATTAGTATTTTTTTCATAATTATTATTCCTATTATTTTTCGTTATATTATTATTGGTCCTATTTTTTCATTATTATTATTTCGATTATTTTTCGTTATATTATTATTAGTATCATTTTTTAATTTTTATTTTTTCTATTATTTTTTGTAATATCATTGTTAGTATTATTGTTTTATTATTATTTTTTTCTCGTATTTTTGTTATTATTGTTTTATTATATTTTTTACTGTTTAATTTTTATTTTTGTTCCGCCCGAAAGTCCGCTGGGGCATAATAAATATTAGCAATCAAAATCAAAAAGAAAACTTTTTTTCGACAATAAAAGTATAGAAAAATATTTTGGATGGAAAAAAACAAATTGAAAAACGAGTGGAAAAAAAGGGTTGCATCGAAATTGATTGAGAAAGTGTTTTGGATAATGGAAAAAAAAAATAATTTAAAAAATAGAAAAAAGTTTCGGACGATACCAACAAAACAGAAAATTTTTTTTCAACAGTACAAACAAAACAGAAAAATATTTTGGACAATACAAACAGATAGAATTTTTTTTTGGACAATACGAAAAAAAAACAGAAGTTTTTTTTCGACAGTACAAACAAAACAGAAAAATATTTTGGACAATACAAACAGATAGAAATATTTTTTCGACAATACAACAAAAACAGAAAATCTTTTGGACAATACAAAAAAACCGAAAAATATTTTGGACAATATAAAAAAACCAAAATATATTTCGGACAATACAAACAGATAGAAATTTTTTTTTTGGACAATACAAAAAAATCAGAAAATCTTTTGGACCATACAATAAAACCGAAAAATATTTTGTACAATATAAAAAAAAACCGAAAAATCTTTTAAACAATACAAAAAACCGAAAAAATTTCTAAACAATACAGAAAACCCAATATATTTTGGACAATACAAAAAAACAGAAAAATATTTTTAATTACAAAAAAAAAAAAAAAAAGAAAAAAGAAAAAAAAAAAAAACGATCGCACAAACATTGACAGAGGGAGAAAAAAAAACTGAAATTTTCTCGGCAGACACGTAGCACGGAGATCACAGACGAGTCTCGGAGAACGGAGGGCCTTTACGACGTAATACTGAGCGCCGATTGTCTCTTCTTCGACGACGCCCGGCTCGATCTCGTTGAAACGATTTATGGTTGGCTAGCGGACAACGGGGTTGCACTACTAATGGCACCGAGGCGTGGGGCGACCTTTCAAAAATTTGCCGAAGCCGCAGTTAAGCGGGGCTTTAACGCCCGGGTCAACGATCGTTACGATCCAAAAGTCTGGTCGAGACACCTCGAGCTCCTTGACCACGGTCAAGAGTACTCTCCCGATCTTCATTATCCAATATTGATGGAGTTGACCAAACCAAAAAATATATCACCCGGTTGACCATTCTTTTTTCATTATTTACCTTTTTGTAAATATATACATATATATAAAAATACATATACAGGGTGACCGAAAAATCGACCTATATCTTCAAAGGGGTCACACTAGAGGTCATTCGCAACAACAAAATGTCCCGTCAACTGAGGGTCGAAAATTGGCTTTTTAATTTTTCGATGAAAAAATAAAAACATCAATATCTCAATAACCATCGATTTTCAACCCCCAGTTGATGGGACATTTTTTGTTCCAAATGACCTCTACTATATTCCCTTTGAAAAAATAGGTCCACTTTTCCGTCACCCTGTATATATATATATATTATATTTATCCCCAAAAACTAGATCCTATGGGATTGAACGTTGCATCGTTGAAACGCAAAAAAACCTTTTTTTTCTTTATTATTATTATTATTATTATTATTATTATTATTATTATTTATATTGTTATTATTTTATGAATTTTTATTCTCTCACCCCCATTTTCTAATTAGTTTATCAATGGGTCTTATCGTTTTATTACCATTGAATAATAATAATAATAATTATTATTATTATTATTATTTTGAAATTATTGTTGTTTTCGAATGTTATCGTTATCTTCTAAATATATATTTTTATTCTTTATAGCCTTTTATTTTAGTGTTTTTTTTTTCTTAAATATTTATTTTTAATTTTTTAACAAATTATTCTGAGCGGACAATAATAATGATTTTTTTTAATTATTATTGTGATTATTATCCGAAAATATTGTTCAAAAAAATGTAAAATAAATATTTGAAAAAAAACACTAAAATACAGAATAAAAATTAATATATTTGATAACGATAATGTAACAATAATATTATGAAACTATTATGTCATGATTAAATTGCCATTTTATCGATTTTTTCGATTATTATAATTATTTCTAATATTCTAATGTTATTGAAACATTATTGTAATTCAAGCGATTATTAATATTATTTTATCGTTATTGGATTATCTTTATTATTATTTTATCAGTCTGATGATTAATTTATTGTGAAATTATTATGAATTTTTTATTAATTGATTAATTTTCGATCTACAATTTCAAAATTCGAGAATTTTGAGATTGAGAAAAATGAGATTTGAAAAATAAAGAGTAAAACAAACATATGTTTACGTGATTTTCATAGTTAACCGAAGTGAATAAATTTTTGGAAGGATTTGAAAAAAATTAATTTTTTTGAAAAAAGTTGATCTTCGATGCATTTCAACGATGCAATTTTCAAGGTCATTAGATCGTGGCGCGTTTAGGATAGAATTATTCGACTGCCACGATTCGAGGGTTGAACGTTTGAAAGCCCAATCGTTGCTTATCAACGATTCAAGCTTCAACCCCGATAAAAAAAAAAAAGAAAATCGTTTTTCAATCTAGGATTCGAAATTTTTCGAAATCGATGCGACTCGACGAAATTTTATGCGATAAATATTTTTTTTTTTTTTTCTCTAACGTGCCTACACTCAAAAATTCCACGTGCATCGTTGGATAATCCGTAAGTGAGACACACGTGTATATAGTTATTGAAAATAATGTCGGAATTAAAAAAAAAAAAAAAAAAAAAAAAGCGAAAAAAGACGTAAATCAAGTTTCGCGAATTATCGCCTCGAAAACGCGCTGGACGTGTTTCCAATTATTATTAATAATTATCATAATCAATAACGATGACTCGAAGTTTCCAAAGAAACGTAATTATTTTTTATTTATTTAAAAAAAATTTTTTTTTATTAAAAAAAATTTTTTTTTGAACTTCGAACGAATTAAAAAAATTATTTCTTCATTAATTAACGTAACGTTTTTTTATTGGTTTTTGTAAAAAATTAATATTTGGGAATACGACAAATTTTTTTGAAAATTTTCACACTGATACGATGATATTTAATGATATTTTTTGTTTCATGTTTTTCTTTCGTGGACGCGAAACTTTTCCAAATTGCGTTTCCACTTTCTCTCCATTGAAACAACCTCAAGTTTCCACGGCCTGACTCAAAGGACCAATCTAGTTAAGTCTAGTTCGTAGTTACGATCGATCGATTATTATTATCTCCCGGCGATATTTATTCTTCGCAATATCCACGCGTCGAGAAATGTTTATTATAGTATTGTTACGAAATTATGTAAAAACTCTTCAGAGACGAAACAATATTATTGTACGAAAAACAATAAAAACATTTATTTTAAAATTACCAAATGAATTTTTGTGCGACTATTATTATTCGGAGTTGAAAACAATTTCGAAATTTTCCTGGAGTCTTGATAAAAACGATGGTGGAGAAAAATCCCCAAAATGGGGATTTTTCAATTTTAAATAATCCCTAGAAACGTTTCGAGAAATTGTTTACTGTGTTCTTTTTTTAATGTCACTAGATTCGTAATGGTAAAACCCCAGTGTTTTTTTTTATTACGATTTTTTTAAATGCTTAAAAAATTTTTTTAAATATATCGTCAATAATCCCTAGATCGATTTTTTATTTTTCAATGCTAGTAAAAATAAAATAGGAAGGTGGTTTGTGTAATTAAAAAATACTCAAATTCCTAGGGCTTTTTATTCGTTTTTTTAAAATAATAATTGATAATTTATATAGAAAAATGGTTAAATAAATAGCGCACAAAATCCCTAGTCCCTAGGGATTGTTTGTAGCTAAAAACAATTTCTCAGATTTTCCCCTTGTTGTCCAACGTTTATTCGTCATATGGTGATAAAAATAATAGTGAAAAAGTTTCAAAAATCACTAGAAGTTGTTTTCGGGCTTATTTGATACCAGAAAATACCTAGAAACGAATCTGGGAGTCTCTTACATCTGTTTTCATGACCATTATCTTCACATTGATAAATTTAACGTAAGGCCCTAAAAAATCCCTAGAAAACATTGATATTAATAAAATTAGAAACCCAAACAAAAAATCATTAAAAAATCCCCTAAAAAAATTGATATTAATAAAATTGGAAATCCAAACAAAAAAATCATTAAAAAGTCCCCTAAAAAAATTGACATTAATAAAATTAGAAACCCAAACCAAAAAATTATAAAAAATCCCCTAAAAAAATTAACATTAATAAAATTAGAAACGCAAACCAAAAAATCATAAAAAATCCCCTAAAAAAATTAACATTAATAAAATTAGAAACCCAAACAAAAAAATCATCAAAAAATCCCCTAAAAAATAGACATTAATAAAATTAGAAACCCAAACCAAAAAATCATAAAAAATCCCCTAAAAAAATTAACATTAATAAAATTAGAAACCCAAACAAAAAAAATCATAAAAAAATCCCCCCAAAAAAATGTGACATTAATAAAATTAAAAACCCAAACAAAAAAAATTCAAATTTTCATAGAGATATTTAAGATCGTGAATCCAAACAAATTCCAATACAAATCATTTTCATTGCTCGAGCGATGCATAATGAAACGGAAATAGAATTGATGCCATCAACGATCCGGATTTCGGTATCACTCGCGTACTTTGGTGAAAAAGGGAAACGATAAAACGAACGAAACGATGAAAATAAAAAAAAATGATGTTTTTTCGCGAAAGACAGGAGTCTCGATTGAGGCTCGTAAAATTGAATGCTTCCTTCGCACCTGCTAGAAGGTAGAACCATTAATCCGGGTTTGCTGCCTCTCGAGAGCCACGTCGCTTTGTGCTCCCTCTTTTTAATGGCCCAGTTCACTGCTTCACTCTCAGGAAATCTAATACGCTCGTTTAAAAAAAAAAAAAAAAAAAAAAAAAAAAAAAGGTCGAGAATTTTACACCGTCCACTCGTCGGGACACTTTTTTTTTCTCCATTTTTTCTTTCTCTCTAGCTTATAATTTTTTTCTACTCGAATCGTCTCCGGATCTCTTTTCCTCAGGGGGCGTACTTCACTGAAACGTCAAAATGAAAAAACCGAACAAATGTCAAAGATTTCACTCGCTTCTTTCGTCGACTGCTACATTCTTGCTACCGGACTCGAGCCAACTGTCTCACCGTGTCATTTTTAACGAGCTCGTCATTTTCGAGATCCCTGCAGTTCGACGAAAAACAAGAGATTCATTTTTTCACTCACGTGTACCTCGATCAGCGATCTGTAAAAAAATTTTACCGATATTGGTCACTTTGGGGTCCAGCGGACCCCAAGCAAATTTTTTCTCGTCTTTGTACAGGGTGTGCAAAAAGAAGCCTTTGAAAATTTCGGAGTCTTTTTTTGTAATTAAAAAAAGACCTTTAATTTGAGGTCTTGAGTAGTTTTAACGAAGGTCAATGGTGACCTTCGGTTTGACCTTGAATTTCATCTTCAAGGTCATTTCAAGTTTAACTTTGTTTTTTTTTTTTGCATGGAAACCCTTTTTCAGTCTTTTTTGTATTAAAAAAAGACATTTAATTTGAGGTCTTGAGTAGTTTTAACGAAGGTCAATGGTGACCTTCGATTTGACCTTGAACTTTATCTTCAAGGTCATTTCAAGTTTAAAAAATCTTAAAAATCGACCAGTATTTTTTATCCTGATGTGACGCGGACCAGTCGATACCCAACCAAGCTCTTGATAGTTTTGGAAGCTTCTTCACCAGCTGACTCTCAGATTACGTGCCCGTTTTCAAATAATCCAATATTTATCGAATTCTCTTTCATATACTTTGGCTATGAGACTTTTATGAATACGATTTGCAGTGGGTACGATTGGTGAGTGAATTTCTCTTGCGCACTTTTTTTTTTTCATCTGGGCTTGTTTCAACACCCGTCGATTTTTCGTCGATGTGCGTATTCTTCTGAGCCATGTACAGGGTGTCCCACGTAAAAATGTCATCTGTGAAATGGGGAGTTGGGCGTGAAATTCTGAGTCGATTGATATTAGCATGTACGGTTCCCGGATCAACCCCTTAATTGTTATTAATTTTTTAAGGCAGCCCATCAGTGGGATTAGCCTCGAAATAATTATTATATTTAGACGTTTAGTGTCATATCGTAAGTCCATGACGATGTTTTTTTATACCTTGAAGATAAAGCCACAATTTGGTTCGCATTGAACTCTCCATTTCTAGGGAAAAATGTCGAAAAAATATTCTAGAAAGGTTTTTCGAATTTTTCCAGTCTAATTTTGCACTTTCGGCAAAATTTCGGGCATATTCGTAATCAGCGGAAAATTTCCGATCAAATAGAGCCGTTTAAAAGTCTAAAAACGAAAAAAAAATGTTTTTGTCTTCCCTGGTCACTTTTCCAGAATCTTAGAAATCACGATATTTCAAAAGGTCGTGGAGCGAGCTTTTCCTATGTTATTGAGATTCATAACGTGAGTTTGGAAAAGGTTTTTGCCTGACTTAAACAATGGCGTTGGAATCATATCGATATCTTGTATAGTTTCCCCGGAAAGTTCACTTGAAAAATGGGAAAAAAAGAGGCAAAGGGGTATGTATGGAAAAATTGGCAAAAATCGATGGTCCAACTTTGAAATTCTGCCAAAAAGAGATTGAGCACAGAGTGGAGGGCCAAATCCTAAAGGGAAAAAAGTTATCGGCGTTTTAGTGGAAAAACTTTTTATCCCCAAAAATCGAAATTTTTTTGGATTTTTAATATTCTTTTTATTCATTTATTTCAATGTAATTTGATCCCCTGAACACGAATCTACCATTCATTTTTTCCAAAACTCAACATTTCTATGAAAAAATCGTGTTTTACGAAGTTTTTTACGATTTTTTCATAGGAATTTTGGGTTTTGGGGGAAATTAATGGTAGATTCGTCTTCAGGGGATCAAATTATATAAAAATAGACCATCAAGAAAAATATTAAAAATCCAAAATTTTTTCCGATTTTAGGGCAAAAAAAGTTTGTTCACTAAAACATCGATAACTTTTTTTCTTTTAAGATTTGGCACTCCACTTTGTGCTCAATCTCTTCGTTATGATTTTCTCTTCAAAATGCTTTTTTTATAATTAAAATCCGATCATTTTTCGATTTTTGGCAGAATTTCAAAGTTGGACCATCGATTTTTCCTAATTTTTCCATACCCCTTTGCCTCTTTGTTTTTACGGTTTTTCACGAGGACTTTCCGGGAAAACTATGAGAGATATCGATATGATTCCAACGCCATTATTTAAGTCAGGCAAAAAACTTTTCCAAACACACCAAATAAATCTCCATCGCTTAAAAGAAGCCTACTCTACGACCTTTTGAAATATCGCGATTTCTGAGATTCTGGAAACGTGGCCAGAAAAGTCGAAAAATATTTTTTTCCGTTTTTAAACTCTTAAAAGGGTCTATTTAATCGGAAATTGTCCGCTGATTACGAATCTGCCCGAGTTTTTGCCGAAAGTGCAAAATTAGACTGGGAAAATCCGAAAAACCTTTCAAGAATATTTTGTCGAAATATTTCCCTAGAAATGGAGAGTTCAATGCGAACCAAATTGTGGCTTTATCTTCAAGGTATAAAAATACATCGTCATGGACCTGCGATATGACACTAAATGTCTAAATATAATAATTATTTTGAGGCTAGCCCGCTGAAAGGGCGCGCCTGATTCGCTGCCTTAAAAATTAATAACAATTTAGGGTTGATCTGGTAATCATACATACTTATATCAATCGACTCAGAATTTTACGCCCAACTCCCCATTTCACGGATGACATTCTTACGTGGGACACCCTGTATATGTATGTCGTTTAGCATCCTCACGAAATATCTATTCCGAGCTCTCGTTTTGTTTTGGATACCCGGTACAAAAAGCGTGTGCTCGCACTGACGCAGTGAGTACGTACTCGCAAAAATTCGTGTGTGGACATAGAGCCAAACGGGCCAATGTTATTGGACTCCGAAAGCTGTTAAAGTCGATCATTCGTTTGCCAGTCGTAAAAAAAACGGCTGCGCACCACTGCCCTGGTCGAAGTATATTTTCAATCGAAATTACGATTATCCTCTCACGTATTTCAGAGTCTTTTCATTCCATGATTATTGATATTGTTTATACGGAAAAGAGCCCAAACAAACTCCAGAGAATTCCAGCCCTGCGACATGAATTCCTAATGGCGAACTTCCTAGTCGGAAGGCGAAGCCTGATACCACAAAAGCTCTGGCGGATTGGGTAGTGACGGAGTCAAAATGCCCCAACCACCAATTTTCCATTCAACAAAGACAGCCTCGACTCGTTTGAGGAACAAAAAGCGATCCAATTCCAAGTTTTGAATGGTGTACGGTTTTACTAAAGAGATTGGGACAACGTTATTTTTTCGGGTGAAATTTCTTTGTCCGCGCGTTCTTCCATCAGTCATGGCTCGTCTAGCAAAACCAATAGACTACTCCAGCGGAGCGTGGATAACCCGGTAAAAGAGCACGAGTGAACCTGTTTTCAGACTGTACCATGAAATTAGTGAAAAGTATGCTACGGAGATGACAAGTGATTATTAATAGTGGACGCGATTGGGCCACTTGTTAATAGCAATGCATTATAGTTTATGTCCCCTAAAAAGTGTATGCGTTTTTTCAATGCCTCTGCCTAAGTAGTTTTTCAGTTCCGCCGTACACGCTCTTGCCAGATACTATTTGTAAGTAGTTTTTTAGTTCCGCAGTACACGTTTTTGTCAAACAGTATATTTAAATACCAGTAGGACTTGAATACTCGATACAGCATCACTGTCTACATCACATTGGAGGTGTATACGTTTTTTTAATGTCTCCACGGAAGTAGTTTTTGAGTTCCGCCGTACACGCTCTTGCCAGATACTATTTGTAAGTAGTTTTTTAGTTCCGCAGTACACGTTCTTGCCAGACAGTATATTTAAATACCAGTAGGACTTGAATACTCGATACAGCATCACTGTCTACATCACATTGGAGGTGTATACGTTTTTCCAATGCCTCCACGAAAGTAGTTTTTGAGTTCCGCCGTACACGCTCTTGCCAGATACTATTTGTAAGTAGTTTTTTAGTTGCGCAGTACACGTTTTTGTCAGACAGTATATTTAAGTACCAGTAGGGCTTGA